>JAFVLL020040677.1:0-44594 GCA_021397915.2 Tor tambroides
TATTAAATGTCCCTTTACGATTTGACCCTTGCTACATGCTCTAAAGCATTAATAGAAAAATATTTTCTGTGGCCAAGGAAATATCTTTTCTTAGAGTTGATATGAACTTAATGTTCACTGGACGAACAGATTAGTCGATGGCAATTTAATTCTGCGACAGTTATTACTGTCAGCCGATATAAATAATTGTAATTAATCATAATTAATTGTAATTATTTATATACAATTCCCTTTTTGAGCTAATTTGCTACATTGGTTTCAATAAAAGCTCTTTTTGAATTAATGTGGTTTTGAGTTCTGAAACTTACAGGGTGTTTTTATAGTACATTGACCTGTTACATGTCAAAAGATCAAGGGAAATTTGATTTCTCAGTTCGTGACCCCTTTAAGAGTGTAGTGGGAAAAGGTTCTTTAGTTTAGATTATTAAAATGTCCTTCACACTAAGAAACATTAAGAAAAATTCTTTGGATAATCCAAAAATAGTTCTTCTGTAAAATCCCCCATTGGAACTTTATTTTTTATTTTTAGCGTTCAGAACCGTAAATTCCGTTCGTCAACAGCCATCTGTGATTCAAAGATTAACACATTTTAGTTAACATAAGCAGGGTCGCTCTCATCAGTAAACGGATTCATAAAAGACAGAAATGCTTTATAACTGAAAGAGGATTTGGCAGAATTCTCTTCAACTCTTTTCTTTATCAGCACACCAGCTACGGAATCAATGTGTTCAATTTGCATCTAAATCCAAGGCTAATCAGCTAATTAATTTAGTCATTAATTTGGTTCAATAAAGTAGCCTAAGCTGTGCAGCCCGTCGCTGTTGCTGCTCAAAAGTCCTCATATAGGAATAAAAGCTTCCATTTTCCCAATTACCCCCATATGCAGGGTTTATTTGAGCGGGTTTGGGGTTTTAGGGTTGGAAACCTGAATGTTATTGGCTGTGATTAATTTACTTGTGGATGAACTCCAACAGGACATCACAGAGGACGGGAAGAGCACTGGTTTGCATCTGGTCAGGGCTGGAGTTGGGGGTTGGTGGAGGGTCTTCAGCTAACTCAATTTGGCCACAGTCTCAGCTGATGTCATCTTATTAGTGTCCCTGTCGTCTCAGCGTGCCAAAGCAGGCTGTTCACCATCAGGTTCTGTAGAAGGAATGTAAAGACAGAGCAAACAAGAAGGTGGAGGAGAAGATGCTCATGAACTACATGAATATTCACCTAATTCTATTTCAAATAGGATGTGGATATCCCTTTATGAATAAGACATGGGCTGGAGGCATAGTGAATACACTGAATATGATATAGTTGTTTGATGTACATGAATATTAAGCTCTTTAAAATGAGTACAATATGCTTTTTTTTTTTTACCATATTTAAGTTGCAGAAGTTGCTTCCCGATACTTAAAGCATGTGTTATTAATTATGCATATTATTCACACAACAAATCTAATGGTGCAACATTCACATTTGGCGCTTGGTGGGTTGCATGACATTTCCTCGACACAAAATTTTCCTCTTCACTAAATGAAGTATACTGATACATAACATGATACCAGTTACATTAAAGGTAGTTAATTTTATATTAGATTAAAAGGTGCTGGATGCAAATGTGCGGTGACCCAGAGCCTGCTCTATTAAGATGAATGGGAATGCGCTTTGCTGATCCATAAACAAACAAAATGATGTGGATCAATAAGCCATGTGGCCACTGAGGCCTTGAGCCTCTGTCCATAAATCTCAGAAGGCCACCCGTTCATTAAATTATAAAAGATCCATGAGCCGTGAAATTCTGAGGCCGAAAGATCCCAGCGGTGCCTAAAAATAGACTTCTACAGACTTTTCCGTCCGTATTGTTTCTTCAGAAGCCTTTTAACTTTGTCTCCATCCCAGAGGTCACCCAAAACATGCATTCACCTTCCCTCAGTGCAAATGTGTCTCTTTTTGTTTTCTTGTCAGAATAATGCTCACACGTCTCTGGAAGATGTCACGGAGAGAGGTGTGTGTGTGCTGGAGGAGACAGGAAGTCTTCGCTGCGGTACGACTGGATGCAGACAGTATGCGCACAAACTCACAATTAGCATCGTGAAGCCACTCGTGGCATGTAAGGAAAAGGCCTCTAAACTAAAATAGATGCCTGGGACTTTTTAAAAAATCATTCCCTTTGCACTTAGGAAAGATAATATTTTTATGCATGGAAAGAGTTACTGACTTACGAAGAGTCTTCTCTTCAACCTTAACACAGAAACGCACACTCACAAGTCATGTCGTTTTAGATAGACAGAAGGCCAGCGTCTTTGTTTAGTGCTACAGTGTGGCACATTGTTTTCCAAACCAATCGGTTTTAAAAAGCTCTTTCCACCCGGATGGGTTTTTGGGACCTGCGATATAAATATCAACCATCTGTGTGACCATCTGCATTCAGATGCTAAATCAAGTGCAAAGGCCAAACCACCCAGCACCCTCATATCGCGCCTCCATTTTGAGTCTTGCGCTATTTTCATTTTCTGTTTTGCTGCTTTTCCTTGAGGCAGGATGACCCAAGACTTATTGGTTTTGTATGAGCCCTTGATTTGTTCATATGTGTTTTAGAGTTGTTTTGAGAGCAGCTGGACTTTAGGACATCACTAGTGGTGCTGTGCTCCATCTATGCGTGTAGTGATAATGCAATTCGTTTGCAATCGGTTTACTCAAAAAATGGAAATACAGTAATGCATACAGATTCTGAAGACACAACCTAAATACATATTTGACAATCCCATATTCAAGTCAGCAGCTAATTAAACGCTAAAAATGGCAAGTATTCCATATTAAAAGTATTTATTTTAGTACTGTTCATCTGGCACAGAGAAATCAATCCATTTTCTAAATTTGGAACGTGAAAACATGGTGAACAGAAGCATTTAACTAGTATTTCCGTGTGTAATTATTTTTTAGGTTTTTTTTTTTTTCTTTACATGAACTGTCCAAACACACTGATATACTGAAATAAATTGGACTTTCAATGATAAGAGAGAAGAGTTTATGAGAATGTTCCATTTTTTATACATATATATGGCATATATATGTAGCTTGTAACTGTAAAAACTATAAAATCTCAGAAGCTCTTTTTTTTTTTTTTTCTTATGGAAGCCTGTTTCCACCCCAGAGTAGAAAAAGGTAATTGTGACTTTCTCACAGTGCTTTCTCACAATTCTGATTTTTTTTTCCCTGCAATTCTGAGTTTATATCTCACAATTTGGCTTAAGATTTAAGGTATAACACTTAAGATATAAGATTCGAATTGTGAGATATAAACATGGAATTAACAGTTATTAACTTGCAATTCTGAGAAAAAAAAGTCAGAATTGTGACCATTTTCTCACAATTCCGAGTTTACATGTTGCAATTCCGTTTTTTTCCACCACAGATTTTTTCAAAAAGTAATTCCGATTTTTAATCTCACAATTCAACTTTTTTCACAATTGCAAGTTTATATCTTGCAATTGTGAGATTCATTCGTTCGTTCGTTCAATTATTTGTTTGTTTAATGACGTGAGTCGGTAATGGTTTTCAAATGTTCATTTTTGAGTAAACTATGCATTTAAGTTAGTAGTGCTGCTACTTTTAGTTGGTTGCTCTCGAACACTGCTTTAAAGGCACAGTTATAAAACATTACAAAACTAGATGTAAAAAAAAAGTAAATTCAAGTATATGAAAGTATGCTTTCCCCCACATAAAAACAGAAGTTGTGCTAAAAGTACAAAAAAAAAAAAAGTTTGATTTGCCAAAGAGAATGTTCCCTTGTGTAAAAAAAAAAAAAAAAAAAAAAAAGTCTACGTCTGTAGTCCTGTAGGGAAAGAAGAGAACAAAAATGGGCTTCCTATTCCTTAAACCTTTAAAAAATGAAAGGGAACTTCACAGAATGCATCACAGACTGGTTTGTTCCTAAGAAGCGATGTGATTAAGAAGATGGAAAACAATTTCTTATAAAGACCACAATAAATCCTTTTCAAAATAACGTCCCCTGAGACAAGAGCTTTAAAAAATTGCCTCCGGTGTTCAGTTTATGTTAAATCAGATGTAGATGCTGAAATAGATACTTGTGATGATACTCCTAGTAGTTATTCTGCTGATAATGGCCAGATGAAAGACAATCCTGTGAGGGAAGGTCGAAAACAACCATGTGTGTATTGATATGTGTATGTGGGTGCATATGTATCTGCTTTTACCTGTAGGTCAGATGAGGAAGTTCAGGACTTTTGCAGTGCGGTAAGTTGTTTTGAGAGGCCAGCGCTCCTCTATGTGCCTTGAGATATGCACACCGCTGCCGCCTTCTCTCCATTCGGCTTGTTTGCCTTTCTCAGCCTGTTCTTCCTCAAACTTTCTATTGTAGCTTAAAATGCACAGACAAAAAGTAAGCCATTTGTAGGTTGATTTTCCTGAATAGTGTTTGGTTGATTGCAGTCGATGGTGTGAAAAAGGGAATTGTAAGTTGCTTTGCATAAATGCATGTGCTAAATAAGTACTTGATTACTTAATGACTTATTTAATTGCTTTTCTATCTTCAGCCTCCTCCTGATTGTGAAATGTAGGTGCTAATTGTATTTATCATGGAGATTTTCCATATGATGATGTTACATATTTTAATGAGGAACATATAGAATCCACTGCAATCATTCTGCGTTTCAAATAATCATTAATAATTTGGTCAAAATTAGCAACATTAGAAAAATAGTCACAGAAAATAGAATTATTTTATTTTTAGAAACAACAATACTTTCTCAAGGAAACCTGAAACCTGTAAAGTATGACATATTCCTGGAAAATAAAATATTTATCTGTATTTTGCCAAATATATATATATATATATATATATAACTGTACAATATGGCATAAAGAAATGTGAGTAGTGATATGATTAAATTATATAAATATACACAGCCATTTAATAGTAAGTTTCCAAAGAACAACATTTATTTATTTATTTTCATGATCATTGTTATTATTGCACACTTTTATAAAACATGATATTTTATGCTAAGTAAAATATCTCCTTGCATTTTTCAATATCCATTTCAACATAACTGTATGATATCATTACTCGCATAAAAAACTGTGAGTATAATGTTAGATATGATCTTTATTGTAATTGTATTAAATATGCACAGCCATTTACAAGTAATTTTCCTGATTCTTTTTCTCATTATTATCGTTGTTATTAGACGCTTTTATAACATGATATTTTATTCTAAATAAAACATCTCGTAAGACCTGCACGATATGGTGTACGATATGCCATAAAACGGCTAAATAAATAAATATAATAAAATAAAAAAATACCCACACGTGACATATTGTAAAATATTAGACGTGACGTGTCGTGTATGCAGTAACACTCTTGTTAACATACTGTTCTTACACTGTAGCTTTTTGCATCTGCTTCCATCAGAGCACGTGCTGTGCTCCTCTCCATCCAGACAGTGCGAGTGTGCTTCAGACTCTAGAGGTCTCCATCCTTCAGCATCCACACACGCGCTGTGCATTCTTCTGCATCGGCCACAGACTCAGAGAGAGAGAGAGACTGAGAGAGAGACAGAGGACACCGCGCAACGGCAACCTGAGACGCGCGTCCTCCGTCAAAGCGAACGGGAACTTTGATGATTTGACGGTGAAACCGATGGAAACGTGGAGATGATGTTCCAGTCCTTGATGATGGATTCGTCTTTCAGCATGTCCAGCTATGCTGTCGTCTCCTAATAGACTGCTGATCCATTTTTCTTCTCAGATACTTCTGCTATATACTACAGCTTTTGTGACTGAACACTTGAGTCGGCGCGAAGAACAGTGAAGGAAACGGGGCGCATTGTTTCAATTTTCATTATTATAAAGGACTTCCAGTTCATACAGGATTCGTGATGTCTGCAACATACCGCTCCTTATTCCTTTGTAAGTAAACCGAGTTATTTATTCCTTTACAGTGTGGCATGATGTTTCATTTTTGGACGCCCAAGTTGCTCTTCCATATTGTTAGTAGCGTATTGTTCACCTTCATCCATGTCAAAGAAGTTTTAGCATGAGCAGTGGATAAAGTTCTCAATACGAAGGCATGGATTTAACAAATTTAACGTAAGAAGTAGAGTTCATAACAAGACCCCCACCCAGTTGAGCAAATCAAATCCAGATGATTTTGGTTTTGGGGCTCTGATGAGTTACACCCTTCAAACAGACAACTCTTGAAAATAAAGGTTCCAGTTAGAATAAAAAGGGTTTTACAGTCTAATATCACCTTTTTAAGTTCAATGGATAACTTTTTATTCACTAGTTCTTTGGAAAACCATCATGTTCTGGTGCTTTAATAAACCAAGAAAACAATGAAACGTCTGTTTTAATCTCCAAAGGACCGTTTTGCTCAACTCAAAAACCTGGTGTAACCAAAATGGTTCTTCAAAAAGATTACATGAGGAATCTTTATTTTAAGAGTGTTCCATCATTGTGTTTGTGTCTGAGACCCCAGTAGGCTAACATAAGATCACTGGGAGAGATAGTACAATGTGCATTTATGCGTATATTAAAGCGTATACCAAGGCTTTAATGATGATTATGCATCATCCAAATACTATCGGGGTAACAAAAGGTGACATCTGTCGATTGCATTTGTGCAACGGCAGAAAATTGAACGTTCTTTGCAGAACGAAACAAAGACAGGGCACGTCGCCCAATCCAGATCTCTTAATTTGTTGTGACATCGGATGGCAAAAATAGATCCTCATGTTAAACGTCCAGAGATGAGCCGGTGGCGGTGTCCGGTGGGCACGGGGGTCTCGCGTGTCTGCGTGTGCTGGGATCAGACCACGGGAGGATGTGTGAGAGCATGCATGCGTCCATGGGTCACATTCCGAGTCCTCCACCATCTCGCTCGCGGTTCATTGTCCGATTGTAACGGGAGTTGAGTGTGCGTGACCCGTCGTTTATTATAATCACTGCGCCAAACTTTGTCCCATCTTTCTTGTCTTCGGCGCGTATGCATGATGCAGGATGAAAGCGGTGTGCGTTGAGTCTAGTACCTGCCTATTGTGCTCTCTAAATGTATGATACTGTGTATTAAAATTCATCGCGCATTCTCCGTGGCGTATTGAGAAGGTCAACGTTGCTGTTACACCCCTGACAGAAGCATCAGCTTGCCGACAACATTTACAAACACTCTTATTTTATAGCAGTATAATTCCTGCAAAAGTGTCATATGGCGAATATTGGAACTGGTTTGGTTTTGAAAGTCGGTTTCTGTGTCACAAACCTTACAGTCATGATTACGAAAAGCTGTAGAACATATATGAACGAAAAAAAAGAAGAAAAAGAATGCAGTTGATTTAAAACACTCCTCAGTAGCAGGACATGTTGTCACACTCTCTGGGGGTAAGTTGTCACACTTGAAGCTATTTCCAGAGTTTTCAGCTAAGTAGAACAATTACGAAAAACAAAATGAAATGTCCAAAAATGCACAAGATAGACTAACATGCGAAATATCAAACCATTATTTTGGCCATCTAATATAGGAAATTACAAAAAGCAAAACCATGTGACAGCCTTTACTTTAAAATGTGACATTTTGTGATGACACAAATTTAAAACACTTTCTTACAATTCTGCCATGCATCAAAATCAATTAAAAAAAAAACAAAAAAAACAATTAAACAGTTCAACTTTTGGGTTAAAAACTATTTTAATTTAACCCTTGTCTAAATGTAGCCCATTCTGTGTTTACTTTACAGTAAAATGAAGTGTTACTGTTATTTTAATTTGGAGGATAAAATCTTTGCAATTAAAGAGAAATGTGAAAACTAGCCTGTGCCTGTCTAATGGGAATATAAAATGCCTGGTCACACTTTACATTTGTGTCCATGATTTAATTTGCAGTTGATTGCATGCTTAATTTGAAATGATTGCTATAGTAATTAATAAGCCTTTATTTACATGTGATATGTTTAATACCTACACTGTATGCAAAGTGTTACCAATGCTTTGCTTATAATGCTGAAACTGTAACCCACACACCTATGGGATGCTGCTAGTTGGCGTAATCCCATTAGGACGATGGCAAGAGAAGACGGAGAGTGTTACATGCGCTCTGACACATGCATATTTTGCAATGAAAAGATTATGTTTGCAAATATGCATTTGCTTCAAGATATTTTATCTAAAGGGATATTATCACATTTCACTTCGAGAACTATTGTGATATTGATTTATCAGTCACGTTACCGCATTTTAAAGGTCATGCGTATTTGCTATTGTTTTCCAATTTTTTGTCTTTAGGCATGACTGAGCCTTATTTATTTTCAGACAGAATATTAGGTCATTTTAATGTGTTGTTTGGTTACTGATTATCTTGTTCTGTGTTCATGAGAGAGCAATGGATTGAGAACTGATTCTATGCTTGTAGTAGGTCCCATTGGTTTGTGCATTAAATTAGTTAAATGAAATAGCCTTGTAGTGTCATTATAAGTAAATTCCTTCAAGAATGTATAACTCCATTAATGGAAAAAAGCTTTTAAATTGGTATGTTTGGCGTGTAGAGCTCATCTCATTGCTGAGAATCTTCAATGATAGACTGAATCAATAGTGTGTAATGGGGTAATTTCCATTTCATTTGATTTGATGCTTTTGAAGATCTTACATTACTTAAGTCTAGCACCCTGGAGGAAAGTAATATTTATTTAAAAGTCTTACAGCAAGAACGAGCCGCCGCAAACTGCTGCTATCAGGAAATAAGCTAAAAAAGGACAAACCAGCCAAACTGTACAGAAACTACATGGATGATAAATCACTAGTCTAACCCCTCTAACGCCAATGGGCTTGAATGGAAAACGTAGTCTGGGCAGTAATAACAGATTGTAATTCACTTGTCAGAAATGTAATGGAACCATAATAAAGAACTTTCTCCATGTCACGTGATCACTTAGTGCTCATCCAACACAGCTGAGACTCCACAAAGTCATTCTGACCACTAGATATGTGGATTTCCATCATGCAGTGACTGAATGCATTCATCGGCCTACTGTTTTGAACATGGCAAAGTGTTGGTTAATGTCACTCATTTTCTCATCCTGTGCTATATTTGGCTGATAACCACAGGCAGTAAGAAGATCTCTCGTATCTGAAAATGACAGGACGCTGCAGACCCAGAGGTTATAAAATGACATCTCAATGTGCATGTCCCTGAATCACAGGAAATGTGCACAGAATGAATAAACACGCCAAACGCTTACAAACTTTTACTTGCATACACAATAAAACGGTGCGTAGCGATGAATGCTTTGGCATTTTAATACATTTTTCTTGTGAACACGGTGAAACTAAACATTGGTGCATATTCCATTTTAAGAGAATTGTTTTTTTTGTTTTTTTGTTTTGTTTTTTTCCAATAAATATTTATGAGAAAACTTTCGCAAGCTTTAAATGAGTATGTGCCGAGTGGGTTTAAGTGGCTGAAATTTTCATCTGGAGATTTGGATTTTTGTTCGCCTTGTTTACTGAAGCTCAGATGTTTGGTTAGGCAACATAAATAGCATTGCAGTTTTCCAAGCAGTGGTTTGGGTGTCTGGCTCTGTAGTGACATGAACATTCCTGAGGTTTTCCGTCAGGATATCATCCAATTCAAACCTATTTACATTTAGGGACGCAGTAATCCAGGTCGGGTTTTTTTCTCCCCCTCCCTTGGATATAATCTTTGTCATGGCATTATATGACAGGCCTCTACATTATGGACTCTGAGCTTCTAGTTAGCTGGTGCAGAGCTGTTATAACAAGCTTCTCCTGAAAGACAGTGTGTTTGTCTCCTGCTGCACCACATCTGAGGTGACATTGTCTCAACTCTGTACTGAAATTCAATATTCTTCCTGTGCTGTCACGCCGCTGCTTCTCACAGTGCAGATAAACAGCTTGAAGAGTTCTCCAGATGTGTTATTCTACTCGTTTGGCCTTGAGGAACATGTGGTGCTCTTTCTTTTTGTAAATGCGCTCTGACTCAGTTTGTGGGAGGTGCTTTGACTATGTAATAGAAGTCTTTTAAAGGTTCAAATTTGTTTAAAATAAGTGTAAATTTGTGGCTCAACCAATGGCATGAGTTTGGGGGCAGGACTATCTGTTTATCCGACCAATGGCAGATCAGGAGAGTAATAAGGGAAAATTGTAAATGACAAAGATAGTTAAAGGTTAGTTATTGTAATGTACTATGTTCATAGTTATTCATTTCTTTTAAAACTTTAATTTTCTGACCTTTCAAACCACCCTTCCCTCAGCTTCTGTCTCATATTTATAGACTAATAGTAAACGTTAGCTGTATTTGTCTTAAATATAAAAATAAAATCCTTAATTATGAATAAAACTTTAATGTTTGCAAGAATGAACGACTATAACACACTCCTCGACTGAAAAAAAGAATCAAAGGAAGCCACAGTAAACACCAGGCCACGTTTGAGTCGTTCTGTAGCCTATAAATCTCAGACTCTTTTGACTCCCTTGGCTAAATTACTCCCAGATTACTTTGGAGCCGCTCAACAGGAACTGCCTATTTTCCTTTACGGCTAACCTTTGACAGATGTTCATGAATGGTCCGGTTTGACAATAATTCAATCCAGCTGCATCTTGGTGTAGCAAAGCTCAGCTTGCTTGCATAAGTCATTGGTCATGAGCGGCCCCTCACTCAGCCCTGATATGCAGGTTTTGGCTTCCAGAATTGCATGGCCCAACAGGATTTTGCTAATCGCCACCTCTATGGTTATTTGCAAGTGAAAGAATAGAGGATTGTGTGCATTATTTGATGCAGTAAATGACTATGAAAGTCAATGATGCAAGGGCAATTACTTTTTTCCTGATTCCTGGAAGTACTTGTTTGTAGTGAGTGTAAACAGTTTGATGAGGGTCCTCAATGAGGAACTGAGATTACCACAATGATAAACAATATAGCCAGAAGAATTGCCAATGAACCAAACAACGAATACCAAGAAGAGAATTTACTAAACAGTCACTTTTTATGTGGTATTTCTGGGAAAGAAAAAAGAAAGAATGTGTCTAATAGAGGTGATGTCTAACATGAAAATAAATGTAATTTGGTTGGTGTCTTTTATCGTATTAAGAGATAGTTCACCAAAGAATTAAAATTCTGTCGTCATTTCACCCTCTGATTGTTCCAAACCTGTATGAGGTGATGGTAGTCATTGACTTCCATAGTACAGTAGTCAACATTTGAAGTGGATCAAAAAAGTTAATCAAAGATGTCCTAAGACAAGAATGGGTATTGTTTTGGTTTTAGGACAACTCTGATGAAAGGTTTTGATCCACTTCAAATGTTGACTACTATATATATATTTTTTTTTTCATACCATTGACGTTGAGGGTACCATCAACTTGTTTGGTTACCCACATTCTTTAGAACACCTTCTTTTGTGTTCAACAGAAGAAAGAAACTCAGAAATACATATCTGGAACATCTTGAAGGTGAGTAAATGATGAAAGAATTTTCATTTTTGGGTGAACTATCCCTTTAATGATATGAAAATTGCATTGTAAATGTTGTGTCTTACATATTTTATAGCCGTGAACAGCCACATATAAACCACAGCTAGGACTAATTAAACTCAATAATAATAATGCTGGAGCCTCAACTCCTGTTCACAGCACTTTTTATTCAAACAGCTTTAAGTGTTGAAGTGATGCACAGTGACTGGTAAATTTCCCAGTCATTGACTGAAATTTCTCACATTAGTTGGCAAAACACTCTGTGAAGTCCACTTTGCAGTAAGCTTATACGGTTGAATTGAACAATCTTTGTTAGTGAGTCAGTGACTCGTTCACTCAACTAATTTTTTTCAAAAACCCTGATTCATCCTGGAGCGCCAGTACTGTGTGTTTTGCTAAGACAATAAAGGTACGTTTACACAATGATGTACTGCAAAATAGAACGTTTTTCCTAAAAACGCTGTATTTTGCATGCCAGTCAAGTAGTTGGCAATTTCACTTTGTAAAGAAACTCATGTGTTCCTGTTAGACTGAGCACATGATATGTGTGTGCATAACAAATTTGCATTTTTATAGTTTGCACAATGATAGCGGTATAATTTACAAAAACTTGCACTTTGAAACCCCTTTTCAAAAATGTGCATTTTCAGGCCCCATAACACCATTTGTTGGGTAAATGAACAGCCAAAACACACAAAATGTTTTTTTTTGTTTGTTTTTTTTGGAAAGTGGTGTCATGCAGACACCAACTAATTCAGAATCAAAAACAGGCAATAGCTGATATTGTGTTTAAAATATAAGTTACTCAATATTAACTTCTTGTTTATTGAATGCTTGAATAAAAGCAATGTCACACATGTGATTGTGCTATCAGCAGATACAGCCCCCCCCCCCCTTTTGTGTTTAAGACGTGAATCTTTTTCATCACCCGCGCGGTGATGTACAACACAGTTCACATGCGTTTGCTTTCTTAAAACATCTAGAAAGACCAAATGAGAACAGTGTCTCAGCTTTTGCATCATGTTGTTAGGAGTGATTTCATCATGGATGTATATTGACTGAACATTCTCCGCCTGAGCCCGAGGCTTTGCTTACTTCCTCTCAAGAAGGGAAGCAGTACCTCAATGAAATCATGCAGGCATGGCTGAGGCTGGCATTCTGTCTATTCTGAGCTCAAGCTGCGTTTGATCTCGGCTTTTTTTAGGGAGGGAAGCAGGTATACATTTCTGTTTTCAGCGAGGAGCAGTGATCTGTCTATTCGGAGAGACAATAAATAAATAAATAAATCGATTGGCAAAAAGATAACAAACTGCTCTAGGAGAAAAAAGCCTATCTTATCAAATATTGAAGAGCGTACATGAGGATCATGGATATAAAAGTAAGTGTTTGCTCAGGAAAGAATACCCAGGAGATAACCTGCTCTATTCTGAGAGATACAGCTCAGTTGATGATCCACCAAGGCTGTTTTGTTGGAGCTAGAGAAATGGGTTTGTCTTGTAAGTGAAGATAGAGACGGCTGTGATAGCAAATGTTCCTCAGTGCTGTCACCTGATCACTTACTGTATGTTAATTCAAAATGATTTTTTAAAGGAAGAGTTCACCCGAAGATGAACCTTCTGTCATCTTTTACGCACACTCATTCGTTTATCTGTCTACCAGCAAGCTCAAATGGAAATGAATATCAATGCCAAGCTCCAATTACCACATAGTACCACATAGTTATCTTATAAATGATTCTTAATGAGATGAGCAAACCAACATTTAAAGAAAAAATATGAAAGAACTTTCCCTTTGCTGCCTGTCAAATCACTTTTGCACTTTAGTACATGGTGTGTCAAAATGCATTGCACCGAGTTTATTCGGGGGTTTTTTTCATGACTAATTGACCTAATTTGATGCCAGAATGAATTTTCTATTATGGTTAATCTGTTTCTTTAAAATATGAATGGTGGCATTTCTAAGGTATGTGGTTAGGTTTTAGAATTGTGTTTTTTTTTGTTTTTTTTTACTCTGATTTCATGCAGCAGTTGTTTTGCATTCATAGGCATAATGTGTTTTTGTGCTGATGTTCTGTACTAATTTACTTGCCCGGTCTGGCATTTCTCTTTGTTTTCTCTGCTGCTTTCCACTGTGCTTTTGTATTTACTTTCTGATAAGACTGCATGCACCTGCAGTGGTGTCTGTTGCAATGATGCAACATCTTCCAAATGAGTTTTTCTCGCTCTTTTTGTAGCATTGCCACAAGTTTTTGTATATCCTTCCAAATCCACTGATAATGGCTATCCGAGAACCATCTGCTTACAGGGGAAATCAGAATAAGACAGTCTGAAGAGGCTGCTTATGTTTTGATTGTTTAATGTTTTCATTGCCAATGCACAGAATGCCTGAAAGCAAGATATTCTATTACAGCAGGAAGGGATGTTACATCCTCAGGCAGGAAAGCATCTTCTGTCTCCCACCAGGAATTCATTAGCATGAGACTCCAGCTTTGTTTCCATCGGTTTGACAGACAGCTGGAATTGAATTGAATTGATTATAGATAGATAAATATCTTCTCCGCTGCAGACGCATGTTTCTTCATGTGGAGAGTGGCCTTTAGACTCTTTTAGTTGCTCGTATCTTGTTCCCATTGTTCTGGGAAGGGCTGGAGACAGAATGTGAGGGGAAATGTTCCACGTCGCTCTATTTAGACACCCGCTGTTCCTTTCAATTTGAAACAGTCTATTAGCTCTGCAAGCAGGCCACTCCATTTGCTGTTTTGAACTGGCTTCCTCCAATGTCTCACTTGGTTTCCATCTTTCAAGCCAAAATCTTCCTCGCCTCACTTTTGCTCATCGTGGACCGGCTTGTGTCTCCTGGTTCAAATGTTTCCAGTGTTGAAAAGAATCATTTGAGTCACTCCATGTCCAAAAATTTAAAAATGTATTCTATTATCTCATATGAAGAGGGCGTATTTAAATTTTATTTTGTTTATTACATATATATATATATTTTGTATTTTTTAATTATATAGTTTTACATATCCTTATGTGATTATATGCTAAAATCCACTTTTTACCTCAAAATAACGCTGAAGTGTCATTTTAAATGACAGTACAAATGATGTCATAGACCCAAGTTCAAAGTCTTTAGTACTTATATAAGCATTCTTTGTAGATGTGTACTTCAAAAATCACCATTCCTGAATGGAAAAAAGCATCCGTTTCATAGAATGGCTCATTTGTTGTTGCCAAATGCATTGTTTTACCTCTGAAAGGTCATTAATTAGTGGAAGAGATCTGCACCAGCAGAATATGACTGCATCGATCGGTTATTGAACTGATTGATGAGACGCAGGCCAGCGCTGAGGATTTTATGATACTGTACTAAATTGAGTTTGAGTTGATGTTTATACTTCCAAGAGGATGTGCACCTAATGACTGTTATATATTCACTCTTCCCTTAATGGACCTTTTATGAGTTTAAAATTAAGGAGTAAATAAATAAGCGAGACAGACATTAATGTTACATCATAAAATCGCCAGAGTTTCACTTATATTTGAGCTTAGATGATAATTAAATTCATGCAAAGAGTACAAATAACTAGATTTTGTTCATGTCAGTAAATTTGTCATTGAAAATGTTTTTTAACGTTGGTTCTTCATCGATTAATGGTAAATGAGTTTCACTATAAAATTGCATATGCATGTTGATTTCAGTCACCTTTCCTTGCAAAAGTTATGGTGATTTCAGTTAAGTCAGTATTAAAAACCTGTTTTATATTATTTTCTGTACTGTTTTTTAATCTTTTGTTTTACCTTGAAACTTTACTTAATGGATGCAAACCAAAAGATAATATTCATATAAAATAATTATTTATATTTATATATATATATATATGTATACAGTATATGTATGTATGTATGTATTCATGTATTTACTTATAATTTTTGCTTTTAATTTACTTTTTTGTCACACGTTATTTTAAGGTCCATTTCATACTATTAACTGACTATTAACTATGACTTTTGCCTCAGTAAACTCTTAATTTGCTGCTTCTTAATAGTTAGTAAGGTAGCTGTTAAGTTCAGGTATGAGGTAGGATTAAGGAATCTAAAATATGGTCATGCAGAATAAGGCAATAATATGTGCTTTATAAGTACTAATAAAAGCATATTATATATACGTTTTCTGTCCATGAACCAAATTTCAGTGCTTAAAGTATAAATTTGGATGGTCACCAAGTTAAATGGATTTTATTTCTAGATTTTATAATCTGCATGAGCATTGGTACTTGTACAAGGAAGTAATAGGCTTGGGTGATGAATGGCTTAATTATCAGGCCTCAGTGTCAGACATTTCGTTCTTCATACTAGAGCAAAAACATTGCATAATGGAGTATCGCTGATCAATCGCAAGGCTGTCTGCAATTAACTCCCTAATGCGCCTGATTACACCGACTCCAGCGTGCCCGTTTAACTAAGTGACTCAACCTTTTAAACGGCCAGCCGCTGCACACACTCAGTGTTTGCACTCAAGATTAAGCCTCTTGTCCAGGTGATTTCACCTTGAGAAAATGGTATTGTGCAGTACCCTGCTGTAAAAAGCACCCACTTTTCCTCTTTATTCTTCGGAAACGGTTTCCGAACAGATGGCGTACCCACCCTCGTTTTTTTTTTACGAGTCGTTAGACTTGACTTGTTGATGAAATGGAGACCTTCCGCTACCCTGCTCATGCAGATGTGTATCTTTACGGTTTAATATATCTTCCGTGTCGCTGCATACCAGGTGCAGGAAGCGCTGTATAGCCGGCGGCATCTCCGTACATTACAGGGCATCTGACGGAGACGATATCGGGAAGCCTTCGCTGTTAACGTCTAAAACACAGCAGATTTATTCAGAAACGCAGCCAAAGCCTTTGGTTGCTACTCTGTTTGGTTGAAACATGCACACTCCCACATTGAGACCTTGAGACTAGGCCTGCGTATGGCATAACAAGCTTACCGCACCTCAGGGAGCAAACATTAAAGCCGTTCTCTTCCTGAGTCCCAGCCTGCGGCTATATTCCTCTGTACATGCTTAATTGTTTAGTCATTTTTGGCTTCCCTTGTGTCTCTTTCCAGCTGATTATTTATGATTTTCGTGTAGGATAGCTGTCTCCATGCACCATCAAACTAGAAAACAGTAATATTTCAAAGAGAGGTATACGCTTGCAATGGATGTAGAGTAAGCGGTGGTATTTGGCATGTCAGAAATACTAAAAATGCATGAATGTATTTGCACGCAGTGCTTCATCCACTATTAATTGCACGCAAGAGTTCTTACGTGAGCAGAAAATGTTCTCTTGGAACAGGTGCATACACACATGAATTTGATTTATAGCCTCCTTTAATGTTGATAAATCTGGATTATTCTAAATAAGGGTGCATGCGATCATCTCCATATAAGGGCTTTCCACACAACCGCTCCTGTATAGCCATTCATCACTCTCTGCAAACATTTCCTTGCACTGTCTTAAGATGTACTCGCCGAGACTACACATAATTAACTGCGTTTTTTTGTTGAAACTTATCCCAGATCTAGAACTCTTGAAAAAGATTACAAACATAAACACACATTAATGACCGCCAGGAATCTGTGAAATGCTGTATGTTTGATTGCAGCTGGTTCCAAATTTTATCTTAAATTTAGGGGGAAAAAAAATCTTCATTAATCTGGATTCTGCTTGAAAACAGAACAGGTTTTATGAGTGCATTCACTTTTGAGAGTGAGAAAAATACATTCACTGTGCAGTGCTTTGTTATATTTTAGTTATCCAGTAAGTTTACTTCCAAAAATGTTGCATTTAATTTCATCTGAGACACTTAATATACGTTTCCAGGTTTTTGTAAACATTTTTTAAAGAAATTGTGACCTTGTAATATTGTAATATTTGCATACTGAATGTGGATTGGTCTTTATTCTTGCATTTATTTGCATACTGATTCACATTATTTATTGTAAAACTGTGTTTAAACTGCAAAGATGGGGTTCCATTGAGTTGATACTTGTGACGGAAATCAAGAAGCGTTCATGTGTCTTCATGACAGCAGCAAAGCGGATCTGATGTGACATTTCATTTACAAAAGAAGCTTTAAACCCTTAAAATTTTGGATGTTCTTTTGCTGCCTTGCAAGCAGCTGTATTTTTGGATATGCACATCTAATTTTTCAATACCGTTATTGAGTTGCACTTTGTACTTGTCACTACTGACTTGCAGTTACATTTCAGAACTAGTTGCAGGTACAGTAAAATTAAATCCCATTTAATCTTATCATTTTGTTTCCTCTGTATTTTTATACAGACAAAGGATGTGGAGTACTCAAATTTGGCATGATTTGTTGCCCTTGGTCCAGAGAGACTTGGTGGGAGAAAATAGCTACGTTTGCAAAACGAGGCTTTCAGAATAATTAAAATCTGAGCGAAGATTGCAGCAGACCTTAAACAATGCTTTACAGCTTCAGTAAACAGTCTTATCAACTCTGACTTTCCATATATTGCAACATATGGAGCACCAGTGCCAATTTGATTATTTTCAGCTCCTCTCAGGAATTCATACATCTGTTAACTCATAGTTGCTCTGGTCTTTGTTTGCTCTTTGATTCTTCCTTGATTATGCAAAACCAACACACTGTGATGTGAAAGGGCATGTGATCTCTTAGTTGGTTAACCTTTCCTCTTGGATGCTCTTTTGACATTGAGCAATGTGGTGGATTCAGCTCCTCACCAGCCTCGGTGCTAATGAGGCAATTAAATCCCTGGTGTCGTGGTGCAGAGGGCTGGGAGAGAGGGAGGAATGGGAGTGTGCTGTCTCAGCAAAGAGCGGCCCAAAGCGCCCACTAAATTCCATCTGAATGCAGAAGCGGAGTTCCATCACATGTCTTCATAGCACTTCAATTGTCTCTTGCTTGAGATTCCAATCCATCCAATGGTTTGTTTCCTTTTCGTGTGATATTTCTATGTTTTTTGCACTGAGCTCTGGATGTTAGAGTAAGAACAGGCCCTGGTTAGCATGCATCACTACTAGGATGACAGCTTATACCAGGGGTGTCCAATCTTGGTCCAGCAGAGTTTAGCTCCACTTTGGCCCAACATACCTGCCCAGAAGATTCTAGTAATCCTGAAGACCTTGATTCCCTTGGTTCAAGGGTTGGAGCTCAACTCTGCAGGAGAGTGACCCTCCAGGAGCAGGATTAGACTCCTCTCGCTTGCACATGAGATTACAAATTTGCACAACTTCACCGACTTCAAACCTCATACCTGCTAGTAGACACAAAAACAGAAAGAGCCACATCAGGTGCTTTGTCTTTTACCACCCAAAAACTCTCTAGCAGCCACATAGCAATGCATTTAAATAGAGAACACCCTGACAACTACAAAAACTCTCTCGGATGGCTTTTCCGTGGCCAATCTTCACTCACATTCTTCATATTTAGAAATTATAGTTAGCATATATTATCTCACGCAAGTAGGCTAAATGAAGATTTTCAGCAGCAAACTGGTGCGTGCATTTTTTCTTTTTTCTTTTTTTGCTGATTGACTAAACAGATGCTAAGGTGTAATTCACCTCTGACATGAGGTACCCAACCAGACAGAGATCTCAATACTTGGTACAGTGATGGTAACAGTAATCAGTGGAGAGTTTTTGAGTAGGAAAAACATCACATCTCCAGACATCAGAAAACAGCAAGTAAACCTAACAACAAAAGCAAACACAAAACAGTGTAAATACAACTAGAAAACAGTGACAATTCAGCTTTATTAATTATTCATGCCCCACTGCATGATAGGTACACCAGTATCAGAAAGTTGAGTAGGTTTTACTTAATTTCATAACTTTGATACTTACTCAAAGAATCCTTGTGAAGAGAAACAATTCCAAGTAATACATACTTATAAATTCAAACTTTACTTTCTAGAAGCTTGAATTGAGTACTAATATTAAAAAATATATATTTTCTAAACTAAATTATTTAATGAAGAAATTACATTTGTTTTTTTATTCACCACAGAATCATTTTTATAAGTGCATAATGTAATTTTGATTTTGGTGCCATATCTCTGTCTGTGTGCAGGAATATAAAGATTTGGATGTTTCAACAAAAGATCCAAAGCTTTCAAAAGTACATCGCAAAATGTGTAATTTTCCCTCATCCAGTGGACTTTTGACAGAATTTTTATGACAAATGAGGAGGTTGATCTGGGTCCAAGTTACATAAAGAAAGAGTATGCATTGTTCACTTATATATACTACTGATATTGTACCAATACAAAGCTGTTTGAAAATCATTAGACTTATCCGTTAAGCTAGATCTAAGGATCTTGGTGGGGACAGTAGCATTCAAAACACAGATGGTGAACAGCCATGTCTTTTCAGCAGGGTAACTACTAGTGACAACCTTGCTTGATCGCTAATGTAGTTTATATTGTACTGCAGAGTTTGGGTCCTACAAGCAAAAGAGTAGGCAATCAAACGACAAAAGCGCATTGCTGGTACCTATTTCTTTTCTTGCTGATGTTATTTGTTATAAGCAGGTCCTGATCCAGCTTCTTGTGGTTGTCACAGCAAGTGCTGCTTTTTTTAGGTATAGAGTAGTTACAAAGTGGATGACATTTAGCCAGGTGCTGAGCATCACAGTCTGTGTTTCTCCACCTCAGACAGTTCAGCACAACATCTCATGATTTCTGTCCTTGGGTCTGTGTGTACTTGACTATTTAGGAGCGTTTGACCCAGGCATACATAGCCAAAGTGTCTCGGAAGTGGTCACTGAGCCCTCCGCTCCTCGAGGAGAGTGTTTACCTTCCCTCGCGCTACCTCCATGACTTATTCATAGCACAGAGCGAGCCGCCACACTTCAGGGAGAAAACGTGTGCCCATGTAAACAGTAGCATCTGCACTTCGGTGAGCAGGGGAAGCAATTTTTGGGATTTCATCTTTTGTTACTCACCTCGTTTTGACCTCTACAGCACTTTAGTGACAAACACGCTCCAGGACAGAGTGGTTTCTGTCCCCTCTGGGCTGATATAATTCATAGTTGGATACTGATTGTTTACACCGCATCGCAAGTTGAGAATTGTGGAAATAAAGTGCCTCCTTTTGTGCAATTTAATTAGAGTGACATCAATTAGCTGCTAGCAGTGCGTTCACTGTAATGTTACGCCATGACGGGGTTCGCATTAGGGCGCCAGGCTAATGTGTTTAAAGCAGACACAATTAAAACGAACGCGCCGCCTGATAACGACAGGCTTACAGCTACTCTGAAGGAATTACTGAGTATAGCTGTCTGTCTTATAATGTGCAGCTTATCCGACAGATTCCCTCTCTTTTGCTGGCGGTAGTGAATGGCTGGTGTGGCGTATCTTTAGGCAGAGTGTATGAAAGGCAGCGTCTCGTGCTGAGCGATGCAGAGCAGGGCTCATTATCGCCACACAGGTGGGGCCTGGACAGGACACGACGGGAGAAACTGTCAAGAACAGACAGAATTGTTGTCTGTCTTGTATGTCGCAAGATTGTAACTGCGTTGTGTTTTTGTGCCGCCTTCTGCAGTCAATCTGTTCAATTTGGTAAATGATTTGACACCTATTTTTAAATCTGTATCTGTTATTATTTTAAATGATTTTTGCATTCTTAATTTTTTGTTCAGATTATTTTGGCATGATCTTTCTGTATTATTTTAATGAAGCTTTGTTTCCACAAAAGTTTCCTCAAAGTCATATGGTGCAGCCAATATGCAGAAACATGCAGAAAAATAACAATAAAACAGGAATTTATATCATAGACTTTCACATCCTCATGACTGTATGTCAAGGTCAATAAGTCTCTTAAAATATCAGATTATTTTAACTTTTTATGATCAGGCAACTTTGGTTCTGGTTGAAAAAATGTCATGTGGTGTAACTCTACAAAAATGATATTTATAAATAAATAATTCATGATATTTACGTCAATATTTTTTTATTTTATTTTTATTCAAATACATACTTTAATAGTATTTATTTTAATAAAAATATATTTAAAAAATGTTTTTGAAAATTAGGTTGCAATATTTTATTTTATTTGATAGTTGCACCACATGACATTTTTAGAAAATATATGATTTTCTTAATAAAGAATATGTTGAAAAATATATATAAAAATAATATTTTTTTTTAAAGCTGCATAAAACAAACATAAATACGTTTCGACACCGTAAAGAATGTCCATCTAATTCATTAAGAATAAGTTCAGTTTCTGCATTAAATAAAAGAATAATCAGATTGTACAAAAAATATATTTTTGAATTAATAATTCAGGATATCTACATTTGAAAAATATATTTAAAAAAAATCTAAAATAAGAAGATGTAAACAATCACATGTATTCAAGATGTGAGGAAAATATTAATACATTTTACTTGGTTGCACCACATGACATTTTTAGAAAATGTATGCTTTTCTTAAAAAGGGATTTTTTTTAAAGCTGCATGAAACCAACATAAGTACATTTCTACACTGTAAAATCCATCTAATTCAATTCGAAACAAGTTGAAATTGATTTATTTTAATGAAGTAAATCTTGTGTAGCTTAAATGTTGAAAGTTGAAATTGTTTCAACTATTTTCATGAATTAAAGTAATTGAAAAACATGTTGCCATGACCTTTTTGATCATATTTTTTAGTGTAAGAACACAGCGCACTTGCTAGTGAGTCTTGTTTTAAATTCATTCATCTATTTTTTCTTTTCTTTATCATAGACATTCTTATTTGTCACTGACCCATGTAAATATGATTCTTTCTAGCCCACAAGTGTGAACCTGTTTTGAGATCAAAAAGCAAACATGTCCTTTAATTGAAGCTGCGTTACACTGAAAGAGCTATGTAATTAGCCTTTGTCTGTTTCCTTAGAGTCATGCTAGGCAGCTAACTCATCCTTGTTTGCCTTTAGCGTCTCAGAACACTCTGTGATGTGATATATACCACCTATTGATCTTTGGATCACGTGACCTGGATCAATACAAATCACTGCCCTGTATTCAGTGACAGAGAGGGGGACGGAAAGGCGGTCTCACTTGTAAAGGTCGACTGTAGGGCGCAAGGACGGGTCCTTGAAAGTGCTCTGGTTTGCGACGGCTGAGCACATCAATTCTATCACGGTAAGAGGAAGGTCATCGCTCCAGCACGGATGTATTTATGACCCTGGAGGGCATTCAGGGAAGATACTCCCTCTAGAGTTTCACAGAAACATCTGACTCCATTCCAAGGTTCTGCTCTGGATCACAGCATTTGGCTGTTTCATTAGAAAAGACTTGAATTGAAGTTGAAGCGCCTTGGAGAGTTAGATATATGTCTGGCTTTAACAATGTAAGACATTACATGCTCTTTGGGTATGTCCAGACCTGACTTTGGAGTCTCGGCTGTAATGAGTGATTGACATGTGCTTGTTAGCAAGATCTGACAATCGACTTGAAGATGGATTGACAGCATGGCACCTTTTTTACTGCAGCATCAGTAACAGACACATTGAGGCATGACGGGAACGGGAATATTGACCAGCTACTGTTCTAGACTTCTGCCTGCAATCTGAGGCATCAAATTAATTCCAACAACAGCATCCTTATTGTGAAGAACTAACTTGTTTAATCTGCCCTTTTAAAGTCATTGTGAATCAAAATTAGCTGCAATTAATGCAATTTTAATGCATCTTCCTTTGTGCCCAACTTTTCCATCAAAATGTGAAAACCTGCTCCACCTCTAAAGTGACTGTGTTTCTTAGGCCTTGCGAGTAATTGGTTAATGTTAACTATTAGTCAAAGAAATATTTGGCAAGTGTTTAGGTCCCATTCTGCTATGGATTAATTCATGATAAAATCAAGATCCTACATGTTTATGTCTATTGTGTTTCATTCTGAATTGTCACATTACCAATGCAAAATGGATTATGAATACGATTCATGTTGACTTGAAGTGGTGCAACGTGTTTTTTTGGCTGAGCCATTCATGGGTTTGCTAACAAAACTTTGCTCTATTTCCAGATTCTGCAATCTTTGCCTGTCGTCTGATTGATAGTTGTTTTTTTTTACTTTTTTAATAAGTAAAATGCCTTTTAGTGTAATTTTAAAAATGTCCACCTTCAGATTTTACTGATTACTGATCATATAAACGTGATGATTATCTAAACATATATTTTAGAAAAAAAAGTGATAAAATATATCAAATATGATCCATCAGGCTTTAGAGGAGTGTTTATTTGTTCTTCTCTCAATCATCATTGTAATGCATTGCATTATATGTTTTGCCCCAACAATAAAAACATAGCTTTGATCATAAAAATAAGCATCTTACTAAGGCATATTATTGGGAGATATAGAGTGACAACTGATATTTATATCATTTTAATTAAGTTGTCTGATATACTGTTATAAAAATCATATTGGTTTACAAGCTAGCAGAATTTCATCTATTTTTTTTTGGCCATATAAATGTCAGCATCTGCACCAAACTGCATGTTTTTGCTCATTTTGTGCCTTCAAATAAAACTGAGGTGATTTTTTTTCCTCCTCAAGTATGACCTCTGCATTTTACTATATCATACTATATGAGCCATAAATATATTTGACATTATATGTCAGGTTGTGCAGGGTTAACTCCAGTGCCTTTTTCCCAACCCTCCCTTCAGTGCCATTGCCACTCACCTTCTCTTATTCTCTTGCATTATATATTTAATATATATTATATAATATATAAATATACATTCTATATTTAATCACTTCTCACTATTGATTCAGAAGGATGTTCATGCAGCATAGAGAACAGCATTTAACCCGTAATGTCCAGCAGGCAGACATTTTGATTTATCAATCGACATTATCACATGAACGCGTTAGTGTCTAGATGCATGGGGTTTTCAAAGCCACTCTTATTTTTTCCTCCTCTTTCTCATTTTTAAACTAGTTTCTGCTTATCACAGGTGCTCTAGGAGGTCGTTCATGGATTGAGCAGAAGATCATTACTTTCCTGTGAATTGATTGGTAGAAAGTCCTCATCATGAGGAGTCCCATGTGTACACGTGTGTTGTAGAAGGAAGGACACAGTTAAATGAGAAGCGCTGTGGTTTGCCCTTTACAGGTTCCTGTCCTCAATGACAGCAGGGTTTCGGGTATGACCTGATCCCCCTGTGTACTTAAAACATCAGCCTGTGGCAAATACCTGTCATTTCAAGGGTGCCACATTTCAAAATATCCACATTAACACTCCTGTGACCCTCACACACACACACACACACACACACACACTATTCTATCACTCCATCAATCTGAAGGGTCAGCCCCGATTCACTCTCTGAATTGGTATTGTTCCCTTTGACACACGCTTGTATGAGGAAACGTTTTCATCACCTCATTTTTCTGATCTCAAACATGCGGCTGCCGCTCTCTCGGCCTCCCGCTGCGTGCAATACGTGCTGCTGCGGGGAGCAGAGCAATGAAAATGATGATGATGGATCCTCATAATCACTCTTGAGTCCTGCCTGCCAGAGCAGCTCACGTGTCGATCTGATGGGGACCAAAACAGGTACTGCCGAGTCAAGGCTGTGTGCGGTTATATGTGGACGTGATCTAGAGAGAGAGAGAGTCATGTAACCTCATCCATCATCTGGCATCTTGGCCTGTGACTTCTCTGAGAAACTGTACAAACACACACACAAACACACACACACGTACTGTTGTTCTGATAATGTGATCTGAAAAATGAGTTGTGTACAAAGAAAATGACAAAGTTGTCTTTCGATGTGTGCGTTTGTGCATTAAAAGATCTTCTGTATAAGTCTGTGTACCGTTTCTGATTAGGAATGGGCAATATAACCCCCCAAAAAATGTATTTGGATTTTTAATATCTATGTGACGCACTGAAAGAAAATATTTGGTGTAGAAAGACTGAAATTGTATTTTCTTGTAAAACATATTCTTTATTCAGAACTTCCAAAAATATTTTTACAGTATATAAAATAAAAGTTTTTTTTTTGTTTTACTTTGTTTTGCTTTTTTTTGTTGTTGTGTTGTTTTTTGCTTTGCTTTGTTTTTTGTGTTTTGTTTTGTTGTGCTGTGTTTTGCTGTGTTTTGCTTTGCTTTGCTTTGTTTTGTTTTGTTTTGCTTTGCTTTCTAAATAATAATGGTTCCTGTGATTGAAACAAATCAAAACAAAATACCAAAAAAAAACAAAACTGATTTTTTAAGTGATGTTACAAATCACTGAATCAGAATTTTTAATTAATTCATTTAAAATAAATAAATAAATAAATACTCATACTCTAGTCTAAAACTAAAGTCTAATGAATCCCAAAGAAAGTTAATGTCCAAAGTAAAAGAGCATTATAATCATTACAATATTATTAATGTTACTTAATTTTATATTGTCACCAAAATTATTGTGAATATATCATAAGTATATCATATATCATCCAGCTTTAGTTCTGTTCCTTGTGTGTTGTAAATCTGTAATTGCAGGCAGCGTGGTAACCTTGGGAGGTCATGTTCCCCACTCTAACCAAAGTGTGAATCAGCAAGACCCAGTCACTGGAGAGAAGTGTGTGTGTGTGTGTGTGTGTGTGTGTGTGTGTGTGTGTGTGTGTGCACGTACAGGTGCCTGCTATGAAATTCACTCCTCCTGTCTCAGATGGATGGGAGGGCCAAGGTCAGTGTGAGTTTCTGAATGCTCAATGCCCTTGCTCTTCACACCGTCCAGAAGAGAAAGACTACAGAGAATGGAGACTGAAAGTGAGCAAACGAATTAAAAGATAAACCGAAATCAAACATATTCGATTTTAATCTATATTTCTCCCAGCTCCTTTATACAAAGTCCTTCTTAAACCCTTTTCTTTCTCGTTTCGCTCTCTGTCTCTCTAACCATATCATTTTCCATGTAAGCGGTAAAAGATGCTTGCGTGAGCCAGTTGGCCGGAGACACGCCGTTAAAATCTCCATCTATCCTGGCCTTCACTGATTTTATTACATCTGCTCAGAATACGACCTCAAGTCAAGTACAGACTTCCTGGTTTTACCACACACACACACACACACACACACACACATTTATTTGTTTTCTCTCGCCCACTGTCTTACTACACACAATTCATCGGTTGTCTGAATTGATCTGGATCCAATTGCAGTTGTGTTTAGTTCACCAAGGGAGTAACTTCAAAAGACTGACTTCCTGCTCGTGAATCAATATCAGAAACCTTTGCCAAGGTTCAGAAATCTGTGAATTTCCCAGGCTTCCCCTGATCTGCACACACGTCAGACTTTTTTGAAACAGTTTTAAAAAATAAATAATGTACACACACATTCTCCCTTCCAGATGTAAGAGACTCCATGTTTCAGTCATGTGTAACAAAGTGCTGAATAGCACCTGACACTGGCTTATCGAGGAACGGTAATCTTTTTTTATGGGGTGGCATATGTCACTTCATTCGATAATCCACAATGCACTTAAAGGATGAAGGTCATGATACGAGCGGGAGGATCACTGCTTTAATCCACCTGCTGTCACTCATCTTTCTACCCCCAAAAATTTCACTGATATAAAAATGTAAGGACAACAATGGCCATCTTTGGGATGTTTCATATCAATTTTCGGTACATACTATATGTGTACTGACATAATGGCTCTGTTTGTATACTACTACTGTAAGCCTAGTAAGCCTGCTGATTACCGTGTGAAGCAGCATGCATTATTCAGACAAAAAGCATTTTAAACTGTATGCAAAATTGTCACATGACCTCATCACAATGCATATTTAATTATTCAAATGGCATCTAGTTGCCATGCTGGACACAAATATGGTTATTTGGCATTTTATGGCATTTTTGTGTAAAATGTGTTAACTTTTGGCAGTCCAGTGAAATGAATTAAGACAAAGATGTTTAAAACTGGCTGATATTGACTCTAGCTCATTTGTAAAACACTATATATATAATAATAATAATATAATATAAAACACTATAAAATACCACTAACACTACTGCTACTGCTACTACAATAACTACAACTATTATATTATTGTTGATTGTTATTGTTGTTGTTGTTTTTAGTACTAAATATAATTACAAAAATTACTAAATTAAATTCATTCCACTATATGTCCACACATGTAGCAGAATGACAGTAAAGCTCGACTTGAAAAAATTTTTAAATGACAATACCAGTATTTATAGCTGTTTTAATTTCTTCATATACAAACATTAAATTAAAATAAAAACCTCTTATGTTGACGGAAAACTGCAGGGAGCCAATAAAGCTTCACTGTACAGCATGCATGTTGTATACTAATTTTAGTACACTAATATTACTGTGCTATTTGGAACTTATCCTAGATACTTTTTATACACATATTATCATCTCTGCAGTGATTTGCATACTACAGTTGCATTGAATGGGAAAGCTGCCCACCTAAATACTGTGGAGTCCAGTTGAAAGACTGATTGTGTGTGTGTGTGTGTGTGTGTGTGTGTATGAGTGGGGGTTGCTTGCTGTGTACAGTTTCAGTCACAGATACAGTGAGAACAAAGAGTGCGTACTAGTGTGTGTGTGTGTGTGTGTGTGTGTGTGTGTGTGTGTGATCAGTTAAGTGGGAGATGTCAGATCAGTCAGTCAGTCATAATGAACATTGCTGGTGCACCTGCTGCCTCATGCTGAGCCATTCACAACACACAACAAATACACACTAAAGGAATTACGCTGCCATCTCTCATAAACGCAGATCGTATCTATGGTCGGCAGTGGTTGGTGTGCTGGAACCGTTTCATTAGAGGACAAAAGCTTCAAAAAAGAGCTGAGCCATGTCTTCCTTCCTGTTTGTGTGTGTATGTGCTTTATTCCCCCTCCGTTCACCTAAATATCACATATTATAGTCACAGCGCTCTGTTCTTGTCAGTCTCTGGGGGTTCTTCGGAGAACATGGGTTTTTCTTGGGTTTGGAGCAGACCTTTGATGTTCCTCTGTATTTTTGTTGTCGTTTTTTCCCTCCGTCTCAGCTGTGGTACTAACAAAACAAACTTAAGATGCTGAACTCCAGCTGACATTTGTGTACAGTCAGAATGAGATGCAAGAAAGACATTAAAATTAAAGACTGAAAAATCTAAATGTTTCTATGTTTACTCTGTGGCCCTGAGGAAAGAAAAATCTCAAATGTTTCTTCTAGATGACATTGAGAGCTGATGGAGACTTTTATTTTTGTCTCCTCACTGCAATTTTTCTCCTCTCTCTCAGACATCTTAATACAAACTCAAAAACTTCTCATCAAATTCCTATAGAGTTATGCAATTCACATTAATTTTACTGTAAAAAAAATGATTTTTTTTGAAGTTGTAAATAAAACAAAGATCATTGGAGTGCATTTTGCAGAAAAAAAAATCACATTCATTTCAGTGTGTTACTTGCAGTTTCTTTGTAATTATTCATGAAATTTACTAGCAATTTCTGGAGAAAATTAGTTTCTACAAAAAACAAACAAACAAAAAAACAAACAAATTACAAATAATAAAAATAATAATAAATTAAAAAAAAAACATAAATCTACTTCCTCCTTTATAGATCTATTTTTGTCAATCTTTTTATTGATTTGTTCATACAAATTTTGTTTTGTTTTTTTGTCTAAGGTTCATTTTCTTATATGTTGCATTTATTGTATTGTTTATATGCACTGAATGCCAGATCTGAAATAATCTGTGAAGCTGATATGGCAAATATTTAAATACTACTACTGTCTATTTTTTGTTTCTCCTAAGAAATTTTAGGAGCCAACTCTGAGACAAGGTACCGAAAGATAACAGAGATCTCATATTAATTATCCTGAGCTATAAAAGAGCAATACCTGAGCAATAAAATGTACCAAGCCTATTGCACTGGCTGCCTAATTTGACTCTCTGATTAAGCCACTTCCTTATTTGCAGGAAAATATAGTGTGTGTGAGAGTAGTGTGTAATTACATCTTTAAAAGTAACATCATTAACCAGAGCAAATGGTTAAATAAATTATAGAGGCCAGGTGGAGACGTGAGTAAAGACTTGATTGCGTTCTGGTTCCTGGCTTTTTGTGTTGCAGCGAGCCGTTTGTAATGGTGGTGTGATAACAAAACGTCCCTCGGTGGGAAAGCGATTGTATCGCTCGTTTCTCAGGGCAGTTGCTAGTCCAGAGCGTTTCTTCGGTCACAGAGTTCAGTCTTTTCAGTTGGCCGCCCATGCAGATACACGGACCTCGGCGCTTCACGCGCTAATGAAAAGCTATTTAGCAGTTCTTAATGATAGTGCCTCCGAGAGCTCTCCGTCTCCCTGTCTGCCTCTTTGTGCGATTAGCAGGAATGCTAATTTGTCTCTTAACAGTCTGAATGACCCCTTTTCCTTGCGCACTCTGACTCATTCATATTCTCTCAGATCTCTTCGTCTTACAAATGGTCACAGGTACATTAATCAGGAGTAGCTGCAAGTTTGAGCTCCTCAAGTGCTCAATTAGCTTCATGGAGAGACGCCCGGGGGATTCATTCACAACGGTGCAATTTAGCTCTAAATGAATTAATGCAGAGCGCTGGATCATTTTGTTTAGCGTTGTTTGTTCACTCATTTCATAATTCTTAAAAACCACCGCACAAGGTTTTCAGTGTGCAGGAGAAATCCCTGTAGTCATTTTAGCAGCTTTAATATTTTCATTTATTGAACCAGGAGCAAAATGCATTACTTTTTGCTGTGTTTCTAAACACGCATATCAAGACAGTAGGCTAGAATTGCCAATTGGATGGGCCTCCAAAATTGAGTGGGCTTAGGTGGAAATTTATATTGGCTTCTTATTGAAATTTCAAATTATACAAAAATGTTCACTGTAAAAAAAATGCCTAATATTCATTGTAGAATATAATTTTTCACTCTCTTAAATGACACAAAATGACTTTGTTTGTTTTTTTTTTGGTCAAAAAATATCAGAACATCAGTAAAAATTTTAGTCAAAATTATAATCAAACTGAAAATGTTTTCATTTCTGTTAAGTTTTTTTAATCCCATTGGTGAATCATGTTGTAAGCGTAGACGTCTATAAGTTTTGGTTATATTTATGCATTAAACAAGAAACACTTTGCCAGTGTTGTAAGCAAAATGTAATTAAAAATCTCAGAAAACAAAGAATATGTGTTATGTCATTAATAATTAGTAAGCAAATCTATCTTGTTTTAAGGATGTTTAGGTGATTCTTGTCCTAAAATAATAAAAACATAATAATAAAATAAAATTAAATACTTAATAAATAAATATTTATTTAGTTATTTAAATATTAATTTAATTTAATTTAATTAATTAATTTATTTTACTGCATGTGAGTAGGAACTGTATTTATATGCATTTATCTGCAGACTTTGGCTACTTTTGGCACTAATACTGCTTTAAAGAAAGCACTTTTATCTGATTTTCTTTAAAGTATCCCAAATCATGTCATGTTTGTGCAGCAGAACCCTGTCCAACACAAAGTAAACTGCACTCGTTTTGTTCCATCACATAGACTGTCCTTTGCTACTGTGAGAAATGTGGCAGGTCACCTCTCTCCTCACACTCACTTAATGGAGTGTAATCCAGTCTAAACAAGTACATCTGTATACCTTACTTCAGCAACGTCTGAATCAATCTGACTGTATTTACCTCGGAGCCAATCTACAGGAGTGTGAGAGCGGTGTGTGTGTGTGTGTGTGTGTGTGGGGGGGGGGGGGGTTCAGTAGAGGACACAAACTCAGCTGATGCTTCACCGGAGGGTTATTACTGAAATGAATGATAACGAAATCATATAGTGAGCCGTGATGAAAAGATTAGCATAAGACAACATGGAGAGACACCAAAGAACAAATGAATTAAGTCTCTGTCTCTCTTCGTTCAGACAGGGAGAGCGTGTTGAGAGAGATTTGTTCACAAGTGTGCAGGATTAGTTTTCAGGTTGGCAAATCCACATATGTTTGGTGGTATATAAGATGGTATGTCTACTATAGAGATCATGCTGTACTGTTTACTGTATGCTGTCATAGATCTATTTGTGGGCAGGTGGGAAAGATTGCCTTGCCTGAGAGTGATGAAGATGAATGTGATAAAGTAAGGCTTTCACTTGTGAAGTGAAATGTGAAGCGTGAAGTTTAGGTTTTTACAGTAGCCTTATTATATTAATGTAAAATTAAATTGATTTGCGGTCACAAGTATGTAATTTATTTAACAATAACTTTAGGTAATTCACTTTTTTTGTGTGCCATTTATGATTAAAAAATACAAAACTTAGCTTGATGTGCATTGGTATGGAAGCCTTTTTCCACCACTGAATAAATAAAAAAGGTAATTGCGACTTTTTATCTCACAGTTCTGACTTTTTTTCTCGCAATTGCATCATATAAACTCGCAATTCTCACAATTTTTTTCTCTGAATTGTGAGATATAAACTCACAGTTGCGAGTTATAAAGTCAGAATTGCAAGATAAAAAGTCAGAATTGCGGGATATAAACTCGCAATTGCAAGAAATAAAGTCAGAATTGCGAGTTTGTAAAAAAGACTGATATGTTCTCAGAATTGCGAGTTTATACAGTATCTCAATTCTGACTTAATAATTCGCAAGTTTATATCACGCAATTCTAAGAAAAAAGTTAGAATTGCCAGTTTATATCACAATTCTGTGAAAAAAGTCAGAATTGTGAGTTTGTATTGGGCAATTCTGAGAAAAAATTCAGAATTGCGAGATGTAAACTTGCAATTGTGAGGAAAAAGTCAGAATTGCGAGATGTAAACTCGCAATTGTGAGAAAAAAAAGAATTGTGAGATGAAAAGTCACAATTACCTTTTTTATTTTTTTTATTCAGTGGTGGAAACGGGCTTCCGTACATTGGCATAAATGGTTATGTGTGGGAATTCTTTCCAGACTTCTCTTTTTATCAAATTATGAATATTGGATTGTTTTAGTTTAGCAATGAATTAATCTGATATAGTAAGGACGCGCAGACCTTGATAAGCTATGAGTTTAGCCTGAACTGAGATATAAATAGATCAAACAAATCATCTTCAGTAAATTTACCCTCTTTCATGTCATCAGAAGAAAGCAGACTGATCTGCTTTCTTGCAAGGTCAATTCGTGTACAGACTTCAGGCAAATAATCACGACGCAGATGCTGTTCCTCATCATCATCACGACTAATGCGCTAATCATGGAAAAACTGGGAATGATTGGAAACTTCTGTCTCCGGATGCTTTCGCTAGGAATTCCACTTCCAGCAAATCAACAGTTTGAACGATTGCCGTCTCTATGTAGAAGGAAAGAGTAATGAACAGAAATGACATCTGCTGAAGCTATTCACCCCGCAAGGAATTTCTGAAGCTCATCACTGTCAGTGGAGAATGATTCAAAGTTCACAAAATTGCTAAATGTGTAAATTGACAGTCATTTGTGTGTGAGTAAAATGAGGTATGCTTGGCTTACTCTGTCATTTTTTTATGGCATTTGTCCTCAGAGAGAGCATGTTTTCTTGGTTCATTGCTTCTCTGAATATGATTTTTTTAATGTCTGGACCATTTAGAATAACAACAAGCCTTCCAATGAGGCCCTTCAGAACCATCATATCTTATTAGTGGGAGTGAATCATCAGAATGTCCTGGCCCGCTCTCAGCCAATCAAATGACCCCGTGTTGGCTTGGCGTCCTAGTCTTGGGATCAGGTTTCAATGTGTGGTTTGGACACCAGATGTTTAGAGTGTGAGGAGGAATGGCTGATGGGAGGGGACGAGCGTGCGCAGCCCATTCGCTCTCAGTCCCAGATGTGAGAAGGTTTGGCACAGCTCACTGTGTTTTCTCCTTGGCACAGCAAGGCCTTCTCTCTGCCTGAGCAGTGCAGTCTTGGAGATGCCAACTCCCTCTCTTGGTCCCTCTGTTTTCATCCTCCCATCTTCCAAATCAGGGTTTCTCCTTCAACAAATCAGGACTTAAAAGCATAAGCAATTAAACCCCCCTCCTATTCAGATGCGTGTTCCCTTCCCCTTTTAAGACAGACGCATCCTCTGAAAGGCGACTCTTAATTGCCAAACTTTGGATCTGCTGCTCTGAATGACTGCTGATTCAGGGGCCCTATTCAGGGACCCTTCGAAGTATCTTTTTATTTTAAATGCAGTAATGGCATGGCTGGCTTTCTCATCTGTGTGATTAAATTGGTTCAAGTCCCATCAAGTCCCGGTGCGGCAGCTGAAATAATCAGAAATGAAGATTCACTGTCACAGACCTCTCGGCTCTAATAAAGCACCTCAGACTGCCTGGATGTGATGAAGGAGCTGATGAAATGATTGTTAACAGTATAGAAACCTTAGATAACCCAAAATCTGATCTGGTTATTGAACCCGTACAGAGGGTCAAAGTTTACCTCCCGGGGTCATAGGAGTTACTTAAGCGTGTCTGATAAATGTGAAGGCCCCTGCCCCCGGTGATAAACGGAAGCTGTTTATGTCACAGCAGGAGGCTGTTAGTCCTAGCATCTGATTTGAACAGAAGGTAAAGCATTGTATTTATTGCCAAACCTTAAGGACTTACTTACACCCCATTTGACTTCCAGCCTAAGACTCAAAGTGGTAAGAGCAGAGGAGAAAAAAGATGGCCACTCGTTGCTCTGTTAACCTTGTGGCCTCACTGATTCTGGCAGGGTTAAGCAGTGCAGTATTTACGACGAGAATGAGACCCTTGGGCCTCGGGCGAGGTGAGAGCAGGTCTGAGGATGAAAGCTTGTCATTGATAATGGTCCAAACGGTTAAGGGAGGGTCACTGCAACATGCTACGCTCACTAGCTTTTATCTGCAGCTCTCAGGGGAACATCTCTGTGTGACAGCTAATGAAAGAGTGAGAGAACGAGGGAGGAGGAATGTTGGGGAGAGACAGATAACGAAAAAATGAAGCGAAGGCTGATGCCGTTAATCAAAGAGGACGTGATTAAGAGTGCCTCTAGTTTTGTACCTCTCTGTCTACTGGAAAATGCAACTTATGTTTTACATCATGGTAACTGTATTCTAGCTGGTCCAACTGGTCATTATCTGGTTCAAGCTAGCATCAGTCTATCCAAACCTTTCTATCCAAAGTCTATCCAAAGTAATTAGCCGGTTCAGCCTAGTCATTATCCAATCCGATCTGGTCATTAGCTGGTTCAAGCAAGTCATTAACTGCTCCAAAGTGGTCATTAAGTAGTTGAATAGTTTGATCATATTTTAATATGATCAGGAAGGACAGCTTGGACCATGTAGAAACCAGCTTCTATATTTTAAAACACAACTGCAAGCTTAAGCTGGGTTTTCCAGCAGAGATCAAGAGAGTTCAGGCTTTTTTCACTCTCTGTCTCTGCTTGTAAATATATGTGAATTGTAATTGTATTACTTTTTTGTAATTGACCGTTATCTCCACAAGACCCAAGCCTGGTGAAGAAGAAAACTGTAGATTCATCTAATGGCTAATTTAATACTTCAAACTATATCACAGCCAGACATACCAAAACCATATGGGCCCCAGCACAAATAACCCTTACATTAGAGCAAGATGGTTTTTACCATGTAAAGTCAGGCTTCTTGTGCCATTTACCTGTTTGTGGGCTCTTGACTTACTGCTGATGCCAGTGCTCCATCTGTTCACTCTACGCTGAGAGAAAGAGAGATTGAAGAGAGAGAGAGGAGGAAGATAGAAACTTGCCTCTTGCTGTGGCTCACCAGGCAGCAGCTAAAGAGATGGATGGTTGTGAATCCAAGGAAGGGCAGCTGGGAATCTCAGCCTCAGATGACTGATGGGAAGGTACATTATTTTCTCAACAGGACTGTAGAGGGAAATGTAGACTATGGTAGGTGAAACAGCCCATGCAACTTACAAAAAAGAATGGTATGGTGATACTACATCCATGGCACTTTGATAAATTTCATGATATTTTGATATATTTCAGTACCTTATACATTTTACACTGGTGGTGCAATAGCATGGTACTGGGGCAGTACCGTTAAAGGTACTATATATATAGGTGCATCTTCTGTAAGGTACCTGCTCAACAAACACCAAAGGATTCAACACTGATCCAACAAAGCTCAGTATTTGTTGGACACTGTGAGCTAACCATAAACCAGAAAGTAATGTGATTGCAGGATTGTGGAAAATTTTTCAGATATGTTGTCAGAAGATATTTATGAGTGTGTGATTGATTTCTTCCTTCTTTGTAAATGAGAATTAAGTTACGAAATGGTAGAATTCCCCTCATTGGATTGCCAAAGTATCACTTGGATTGTCAGTCCGTATTGTATTGGCTGGGAAGACACACATTTGTGTCACATTTCTGGGCCCTTTTGACCTACACAACTGCACATATATGCAACAAACCGTGGCAGAGAGTAAGTCATCCATCACAGCACAGGAGTCAATTTGGTTCCTCCACTCTTGCATCACTGACATGCACATACTGTGTATTATTTATGAAATAAATAATCCAATTTTGTTTGGCTATTTTAGTTGTGCTGATGTCCGCAGTGGCACCGCTCATCCATGTCTGTGCAATCACGTCCTATCATTGCTGTGACAAGTGAAGCCACTTGTTTTACTGTGAGCGCAAATCAATAAGCCAGTTGTAATTCCCATAACTTGTTTAAAATGTTGTGGCTTTTTAACTGCCTCCATTAAGGTATGTCAGTTCTAATGTGCATGCGTGGCAGCAGTTATTGTCATCCATTTATAATGAGCCCGCCGTTGTTCCCCAGAGTTGTAGCATGGAGAGCAAAATCCTAAAGTGCAGTCAGGCAGATCGTCCTATAGGACAGAGGAATCTACTCTGTGTCACGGTTAAGTCACATTTCTTGCTGAGATGGAGCAGCTGCTGTACTTGAATAAGGAATTCAGGCTGCTGATTTTAGTGCTGGCCTGCCTTCTAGACCAGGAAATGTGAGACTGTTCATCAGAATACCTTGGTAGAATGGATACACTTGCTGGTTACGCTAGTTAAGACGTCTTTTGGGACTCCAGGAATTCCTATTTGCAAGTCTCCAGGTTTATGCTCTTTATCTGATGGAATGGCTTGCAAAACATAGGTGCTCTCTAACAAAACTTGGTTAAGCCGGTGGATCGGTGTGGTATTACTGGTGAAGCCAGTTAACCAGTGTAGTTTTGCTGATTATGCAAATTAGGTCTAGTTGGGGACTCAAGGCATACATGTGCTCAAGTCTCCAGAAGGTTTATCTGATGGAACGGCTTGCAAAACATAGGTGCTTGCTAACAAAACTTATGTGGTGAAGCCGGTTGACCAGTGTAGTTAAGCTAGTTAAGCTAGTTAGTTGGTTAAGCTAGTTAAAGGTGTCAGCATCCTTTCAGCAGTGGTCAGTCCCTTCAAGATCTTGCAAGAATTTTTTTTTATGATTATTGAAACTTGCAGTGATTACCATTGATTGTTTCTGTGCAGGACCTGTGTTGCCAAGTCTGTGGTTTTTCCCCAGAATTGGGATGCTTTTGCACTGTTGCCGCGTGAGTTGATTTTTAGTCCACAGGTTTAAAGTGATCTTTCCCCCACCCCCTCAACGCAATTTCGACAGAGGAGAAAACTGTGGGGGAAAAAATGTGATTGGGCTAATTTTGGGCTAGTTTTGAATTGCGCTGGTTTTGTTTCACAGACCTGGCAACCCTGTGCAGGACTTCTCAAATTAAAGTTTGTTTTAAGTGCAGAAATACTGCAGCGAAAAGGCAAAATCCAAAAAAGTTGTTACACATAATGCACTGGTTGAATTTCAAGCTCAAAGACTTAGATTGTTTGTCAGTTTATGAGTGAGAAGTAGTTATGGAAAAAAAGGCCTTTTCTTTACTCCTGTGTTGCTCTCCCACTTCCTCTTTCTCTCTCTCTCTCTCTCTCTCTCTCTCTCTCTCTCTCTCCTCACCTGCCTCTTACCTCAGGTCGGTTTCTTTCTGTATGACGTGATTGATATGAGCATGGAAAATAACACATGACAAAAGTCCTGGCCGATTAGGCCTATCTCTCGCTGTCTCTCTCTTTCGTTCTCTCTCTTCCCACCAGCCTTTTCTCTCCCATGAAAGGCAAGGGCTTCCCATCATGCCTGTATATGGTTGGAGTAGAGAGGAGCTGTTTGGCTGTGTGACAGGAGTGTGTGTGTCTGTGAGACTTAACAGGAAATGTGCTCTCACAGCCACAACACCGTTCCTCTTGACAGGTTCAGGTCTGCTTTGTTTACTCCAGCAGCTCTTACTGGCAACGGGAATGTTTGTGTTAGCGCACATGAGCGTGTTTTCAGTGTATTTGCGTCATGCTCTGTGAGTCTTTTAAACCATTCTGGATGTAAAGACTGTTTTTCACATGTAGATGTGATCAGGTGACTGTCTAGTGATTGTGCGTTTGGCTTCAGTATCGGTAGTATTGGGTTGTGTGTAATCTAGTACTGGAGATGTGGAGACTGGGCCATTTCACACACTCACCTCATTTCCATGTAGTCTCTGTTAACTTGATAATACAGTCCAGGACATTTTATTGTATAAACAATGTTTGTTCCAGGTTTCCTTATGTGATTAAAGGCCTTCTGTGTTTAATACACCTTTTATGGGTACTGGAAAGGACAGGTAGCCGTCATAGCCAAGTGACTTTTTGGGTGCCATTAACCTTCAGCTGTGGGAACTTGAAATTGTTTTGCAAAGGTGCATGTCCCATGGAGGCACTGCAAATTGATCATGCAGTTCTCAGGTCTGATGCTCTTACTAGTTTAAAAGGCACTGCCATGACCGCATGTAAAGAAAACATTGGTGTTTCTCAAATATTGTGATTGAAAGATAGTCAATTTATACGTGACAGTGTGACAAAGCTACAATATTTGTTTAGCCTCATTGTTAACGCCTGGTTTTTGATAGGATGCAATTGCTATGTGTTTCTTGTTTTAATACTGGCATTTTATGCATATTATTATGTATTTTACTTGCTCCTTTGCTAATTTTGATTGATGAGCCAAGCTTAAAATTTATGTAAAATAATATACTCATGCATCATAAATCAAATTTCAATTAATGTGAATTATAAATTAAATATGCTGTGTTGCTTGACAGTTGCAAACTGCTTAATAATAATAATAATCATCATCATCATCATCAGCAGCAGCATTTTTCTTTAGTTTTTATTTGAATTGTTTTAATCATTATTTTGTGGTAAAAATAAACCTTAATGTACATCAGATTGATTGCTGGTTGTCAGGGCTTGTAAGGCAGACTCTTATAAACGGCATGTGACCTCTGTTTTAATCATAGCAGCGATGGCATTTTCCCTTTGGTTTTGTCGCTGAAACATTCACCTCAGCAGCAGCGAGCCAGTAGAGTGTGACGCTACACCAGAAAGCCTAATATAGAGGTTTCTTTTTTTTTTTTTTAAGTTTCCTTATTTGCCCGCATCTCATCTGTTGCCTTTGGACACAAACAACAGTGCCATTTGAGCAGCCAATTAAACGGCACTGACATTCAGAGTATGCAGGAAGAGTGACATTAAGATTAATTTCTTATAAAAGCCAGTGACATTACGCCGCTGATCACTCGCTGAGAGCACACGCACACCTTTACCGCTGTCCCTCTCCAGGCAACTACAGTACATGCCCGTTCTGGAGTTTATCTGGTGCCTAACGTTCTTGTAAATGTTATTCAAGTCTTTTTCATCCAAGTGTGCATGTGTAACAAAATTAGATGATCAAGCAATGCTTTTTTTCTGTCCTTTTTCATGCAATAGGGTTTAATAATACCAATAGAGAAACACACACAAGTTAAATCTCATTAACCCGGTAAAATCTGATATAATATCTATTGTTTTTTTTAAATGGAAGTTTATTGAACCTTCTGACAATATACATATTTCGCAAACTTGCAAAGTATTATATTTTATATATCAGGTTTTTATGTCTCATATGATATAGTAAGAGTATGGAGCTCATATTCAAGGAGGAAAAAACATGTCATTTTATTCTGAGGCCCAGATGGATCAAAAATACACAATTTGGTGCAAATGCTGATTTTTGTGTGTCCAAAAAGAAAGATTCTGATAGCTTGTAATGTAAATGAGTAAATATTTCCATAACAGTATAACAGACCACTTACATAAAATGCTTATGAGTATCAGTTGTCACTGTATGTCTCTAAGTGTCTTAGTAAAATGATATTTATAGTAAACACTTAGTAATACTTAGCAAAAACTTTATGAGCTCTGCGCTCTTTTATTGTGGGGGCAAAACATATAATGCAGTCCAACACAATGATGATTGAGAGATGAACATATAAATGTTTCTCAAAAACCTGATAATCATATTACGTTTATATACGTTTACTTTATTAAAATCAGTAAAAATTTCAGCCAGAAAGACATGCTTATCTTGACCTTTACAATTATACTAAAGTAGTGTAGTAAGCATGTAGTACATTATGTACAACAGGTTTTTCAGCAAAGTTTTGATCAAGTTGATCATTTAGAGGCTTAGAAATTTGCTTATATCTCCAGGACAGCAGTGAGACTAAATGGAGAACAAATTGACACTTTTGCTTTTCAGTCTGTTTGGAGTCAGCAAAGAAGTTTAGGAGAAACATCTGAGACAAAATTGATACCTAAATAAGGCAATAAATCTCCTGAGCTGAGCTCTGAGCAATACCGTGTTCCTCTGGGCAGCACATTTTTGTTTGGCAGTGTTCCCTGATGCTCTCTGGCCGTATCTGCAGCAGCCGCTAGTTTGATACACGCAGTATGACAGAAAGTCAAGATCACCCTGCCCTTCACGCTTATGCAAATATCCCTGGCTTTGTGTTTGACCGGCAGGTTACAAGTATCCCACCGCTATCTGGACCAGGAGAGACACTTGGCCTTGAAGGTCATATGATGGATTCTGTTGCTCTTTCCCCAGAGGTTTCAGCACAGCCAACACTGTATTCACGTGTGCAAACATGGTGGTATATGTGTATTTGCTCTAGGGAATCATCCATCACTCATTAAATCATGCCTGCTGTGTCTCCCTCTTCCTCACCGGAGGGTTTCTGGGTAATCTCAGTGTGATTGTGAGCATGAATTGAGGAGACATGTTTCTCAAGCCACATTCACAATGTCAGCTACATCAGCATCAGAATGAATGGAGCGCAGGCATGTTTACAAATGAGACGGGTTGTAAGCGAGAACCTGAGACCTACAGAAACAGGCTGAACAGAGAAACAGCTAATGAAAAAGGGGCTGAGATAACGACGTACGAGGAAATTGAGTCTCTTGTAACGTATAGCTTCTCCTCTCACGACCCCATTAGCGGACTCCTCCGCACGAGGAGACTTGTGTCGTGCGGCACAGGAGGCTGTCCGTGCCTGGAATGATGGAAACACAAATACTGGAGCCATGCTTGGGCTGCTGAGGAGATTAGACCCGACTAATCCACCGAGAATATGGGTAATCTAAAATGTGCCCTGGGAACCGTGTGATTAATATGAGCAGGGTGAGGGATGTTGGGGGAACTGATAGATTCTGTTCAGATCGTCTCTGTAAGGGTCTGGGAAATCCGAACAGATGACGACATTAACTCTTTTCTCGGCATTGACGGAATTTTCTGGCTTTCCGTGTTTTCACTGTACGGTAGGGGCACTATTACACGTCTTCTGATCTCTGGATTGAAACACGGTGAAGAAGAAGCAGAAACAAGCAATCGCATATGTAAGCAGATTCATATGTAAAATAATGTGATCATCAAACATTAAACAGCGTATAAATCAAAACTGCCTAATGTTACCAAATGAAATGTCGAGGCAGGAAGTGGTTGAGGACTGTGAAGCTTTGGAAGTGTTGATGATCTGCTCCATCTATGTTTTGAACATCTCTTTGAATCTAATACAGATGGAGTCTGACAAAAATGCAATTTTCTCAGATTTTTTGTTTAAAACATTGCATTTTTTATGAAACTTGGCCACATTCAAGTGTTAATAAAAAGAAAATGCGTGGAGATAGAATAAATCAGAATAAAATAAAATAGAAATATATATTTTTTTGTTTGTTTGTTTGTTTGTTTGTTTGTTTTTGTTGAAAAGCAGAGGTCCTGTTTTTTATTTTAACATATTGCTTGTCCATGCAACAGGCAATAAAATAAATTATTCTGGGGGTAATTAAATTTCTGTGAAAATGATCAAAAATGCTGGTGTTGGCTGGCGGGGAAAGAGTTCAAAGAAGTCTCTTATATTTGCCAATCTTGTATTTATTTGATCAAAACAGTGAAAACAGTAAAATTGTAACTTATTTTTCGAATTTAAATAACTGTTTTCTATTTAAATACTTTTTAAATGTAATTTATTCCTATGATGCAAAGCTGAATTTTCAGCATCTTTACTCCAATCTTCAGGGTCACATGATGCTTCAGATATCGTTATAATATGCTAATTTAGTGCTGAGATACCTTTATAATTATTATCAATGTTAAAAACAGTTTTTGCTGGTTAATATTTTTGTGGAAATAAGTTTTTCAGGATTCTGTGATGAATAGAACAGCATTTATTTGAAATAGTCATATGTCATTACTGTCACTTTTGATCAATTTAATGCATTATTGCTGAATAAAAGTATTCATTAAAAAAAATATATATTGTTAGTCAGTGGATGGTGATATTAGGGAGAAGGCCATTCTCATTCTAGAGTGCATCTGATTGGATAAAAATTTGGACACGCCCTTGGGTGCAGGATGATGCGTCAAAATTTTTGGTTTGTTTTTCAGGACGAGAGAATGATCTTTTTTCTCCATTTTTAACTCCACGCTAGCATATTGTTGACATTTAAAGTTAATAGACACGGACTAAAAGCCACAAAACTCCATTTTTGTTTTCATGCCGTCTTTAATCACCCGCTGAGAGTGTTGTCAGTGCAGTAGACTCAGCCATGCATGCTCAGCCAAAAGTAATGTTACTCAAATGTTACTCAGTGATGAAACAAATACAGTCTGGACCAGAGGAGGGAGGAATGTGAGACTGTGGGCCTGTTTGGCAGATTTTCAAGACCGATTCATGCGACTGAGCAAGCAGAGAGGAAAGGGAGGGAAAGAAGCAGATTAGTCTTAGAGTGTATAGTTTTGTTGAAGTGTTACATCTGGTGATGATGATGGTGGGCAGACCCTATGAAAATCAGGCATTAAGTCTATTGACATCCATAGGAAAACATATGCATTGAAGTATTATAATACACTTATATAATATCATAATACACTAACAATGCAGGATGCACTTGATATACCATGTGAAGGACACAGCTAGAGTCTCCAGGGTTCAGTTATCTGATAGCGTTCAGGTCAAACCTCTCGTTCTCCTCCTTGTTCCTCTCTGAATAGCACTTATTTTGCAATGAATTAATAAATATCCTTTGAGACTCTTTGGTATGATTCTACCTCCCGCTGAGAAAGAAATAAGTAGACAACAATATCCACAATCCTTCGCTTTAAGTACTGGTGCTGCATACCATTTTTGTTCAGAAAGTCAGAAATCCAAACTTCCCATTTGGAAAAGTGCAACAGAACGACTTGAAAATAACTGATGTTGAACATCCAGCTTTGAAAGTTGATATATGAAAGACATGTACTCTATCTGTTTTTCAAAACCAGCATTGGTATGTTGCTGCAGGCAGCATTGAAATATTATATGAATATTTGGTCACACTTTATTTTAAGGCCCAATTCTAGCTATTAACAAACCATTAACTACGACTTTTGCCTCAATAAATTTCTAATTTGCTGCTTATTAATAGTTAGTAAGGTAGTTGTTAAGTTTAGGTATTGGGTAGGATTAGGAATGTAGAATATGTGACCCTGGATCACAAAACCAGTCTTAAGTCGCTGGGGTATATTTGTAGCAATAGCCAAAAATACATTGTATGGGTCAAAATTATCCATTTTTCTTTTATGCCAAAAATCATTAGGATATTAAGTAAACATCATGTTCCATGAAGATATTTCGTAAATTTCCTACCACAAGTATATCAAAACTTAATTTTTGATTAGTAATATGTATTGCAAAGGACTTCATTTGGACAACTTTAAAGGCGATTTTCTCAGTATTTAGATATTTTTGTATCCTCAGATTCCAGATTTTCAAATAGTTGTATCTCGCCCAAATATTGCCCTATCCTAACAAACCATTCATCAATGGAAAGCTTATTTTTCGATTTTCAGATGATGTATAAATCTCAATTTAAAAAAATTGACCCTTATGACTGGTCCAGGGTTTATTAGACATGTTGAAATTATGTGTATTTGCTGAATACAGATGGTAGACACATTGGACAAACAAAAAAAAACTGATGGGCCGATGTGGATACTTAAAAAATGCCAAATATCAGCTGATATATCAATCTTAGTGAAATATCAGTGGACCACTAGTAAATATAAGTTAATAAATATAAATATAAAGCTTTACTGTTGTTTTATCAAGTAGTACTGTATAACGTTGTCAAAATAACAATTAATGTCAATATTCACATGCCTGTAAAACAAAAGTTATCATTGCTGTTTGTTCAGACAACAGAACAGCTTTATCAATGGAGGTATCATGTAGGACTATCCCACCATCTGAATCTCTGACTACCTGGTCTCATGACGAAAACATACATGTGGGAACTTTTTCGCAAGACGCGAAATATGTACCTATAAGTAAGTATCACTGCCGTTTCCTACAGAAATTAACATTAACATTAGAGGCGGTAAAACAGCGAGCACTTGTAATCATTTTCGTACACAGTTATGATTACAGCTCCATATGTTTCGCTTTTCGGATGTAACAAGCTTGCTTGGTAGCTCAGCCGGCATGGAATTGGACTTAGGATGCTGTCACGGTGCCACACGGAGAGATGAGGTGAGGACTCAAATGCAGGAGATAATGATGGTTTATTATAAACAAAAGAAACAAAACTGAACATAAACTTCCTCCAGGAGGAAAAACAGGCAGGCAGGCAGGGAACACAGACACGACGTAACACTCTGACAATCACGACGAAACAGCAACGAGACTGCAAACACAAGGACATTATAAAGGGAGCAAATTAACAGGGTAACGAGACAGACACAGGTGAT
>JAFVLL020040677.1:44687-73513 GCA_021397915.2 Tor tambroides
AATCTAACTGTATATATATATATATATATATATATATATATATATATATATATATTATATATACATATATACACAGGATTCCTAGATGAATAAAATGTTAAAACAGAACAGCATTTATTCAGAATAGAAAATAGAAAATTTTGTCTTTATATCATTTCACATTTCACATTATATCATTTAAAATTTCCATTTAGTGTAAGATAAAGTACTAAAACTGAAATAAACTAAACTAAATAAACCAAAATGTAAAACTATATAGAAAAAAGTAATAAAAATGACAAAAACACACAACATTAAAAAATTAAAATGAATAAATAAAATCTAATTTAAAATATTAACAAAAACTATAATAGTATATTAGTAATACAGGGGGGAAAATATTTTCATTTATTTATTTTTTTTTCCCCAATTGCTGTTACCAAAGCCAAAATTAAAAAAAAAAAAAAAAAAAAAAAAAAAGTAAGAGTGGCTGATGGCTAAAATAAAGCCAATATTTGTGTAATGATGGTATGGTATGATGGTAAATTAAATACACACCAAATGTCTAAATTAAATGATCACTTAGTTTAATTTAACTTGGTTTTAGTAAATATTGTCTACTTTATATAAATAATTAAGTTGAAAAAGGTAATCAGTACATTTATCTATGGTCTTTTTTTGTCATGAGTGTTAGGTACATCAGTGTATATGTCTGCATCTCTGTGCTGCGCTGCAGCGGCTTCATTGTGACATTGCTGCAATGTCATGGGAATGTGCATAGCCGGTTGGTACGAGCTGCACAGTGTTGCTGCTCAGACCAGCTGTGTAAGTAAGTGAAGGAAAAGAGTCCTGGATCCAGAGAGGGAAAAAAAAAACCCAGCAGTGCCTCCCTAGAGGGTCCGTCGGCTGTGCAACGGCGCTGCAAACAAGACTTCCAGTCACCCACACCCAACCCCAGCGCGCTGAGCTCCGGCTCCACGCCAGCCTCCACACAGGGACACGTGGCAGTCGCCGCTGCTCAGCCCTCCACCGGCCAGCCAACTGGAAAAACAAGACCTCCGCTCTTTATTTGTTTTCTTCTGTCCTTCAGGGAATGTAAAGCCTAGAAGGAAATAGGCCAAGTTGCACAATCCATTGCATTTGTGGGTTGCAGAACGTCTGCTGGTCGAACTTTGCGCCACAAGGCCAGAAAACGTGTCTCGTGGGGTGACGCTTTGTTTAGTATGGAGAAAAGGAGTTGCTGAGGTGTGAAACTGTAACAGTTTTCTGAAACAGACTGGACGTTTCCACTGAATACCGCTTCTGTTCACTGTCGCTTCATTTTAGATCAGTCGTTCCAGTTTAAACAAACTTTCAAAAATGTGTACAGTTTGTCCTCGTTTTTATGAAAGTATTTCATCACATTGTTTCCACCCCTTGGCCTACATTTCGCTTTCATGCCAGTGCATTTATTAAAATAAAAAAAAATTAAACACACACATACACACACACACAAAGTATCATACCACTATGTTTGAACCTACTTTTTTCTTTTTTTTTATTCATTCAGTATATACTCACTGAGAGGACCTGAGGGGGAAAAAAACATTACTTTACTAATACTAAAAGTATTATTTTAATAACTAACTACAGACATTAGTAAAGTGGCTTCCATTTTTATCATGGCTGTGAGGTCAGTGGATTTGTAACAGTAGATATTGAATTAATGTAAACAAGATTAAACAATATGGATCTGTGTTGAACTGCATTAACAAAAAAAACAAAAAAACACTAGAGACGCATGGGGCAATTTTACTTTAAATATTCTATATAAAAATGTATTTATTTATTTATATATTTATCGGTTTGTTAGTTTGTTTGTTTATGTTTAACATCAGATTTATGGAGTTTATTAATTTTGTATATGATTTTATAAAGGCTGTTAAAAATTGAATGGCTGAATTGGGAAAAAATGTGATCCTAAAACACATTCAGCATTATTTAATTTTTTTAAGTGTTTAGTTCTTGACCTATCAGCTGATCAGTATATTTTAACATTAAGGATTTAATAGTAAAGATAGAATTAGCACCACATTAAAGTGAAATTTATTCAGTAATATGAGTATTTTTATGTGAATATTAATATCAATATTTATTAATATTATTAATATTAATATATTTGTGTGTACACAAACTACAGTTGTGTCTCATTTATTTATTTATTTATTTATTTGTTATCTATATATCTATCTATCTAAATGTAATATTGTGATCAAGTCTTTCTGAATGTTAATACTGGTATTATTACTATAGGCTAGTGATAGGGAGTCGACTCTAAAAGATTTGATTCCTTGATACTGAGTTTCTTGTGGTACAACTTATGTCTGTAGTGTATACTCTCCTTTTAGAGTGTATTTGCAGGAGTCTTTACAGGGAAGAAAATCTTGTTTTGCTTTTACTTTGTTGCAATTCGCAAAAAAAAGACTCCAAAAAAATGGCACAGATTCTCCAAAGGGTGTTTATACTAAAAGATTGCAAACAGTCTTGAAGGAAAATATAAAACTGTGTCTTCTACACAGCAGCACTTTTTTCAAGTTAGATGTGAAGGCTAGTTTGTTTTTCAGTGTTTTATTTTAGTTATCATCCTCTCAGACTGGAATAGAAGGTCAAGAGGGCCAATCGAAGAGCGAGGGAAAGCAGAGAGCGAGCGAGGCGTTCAGAGACGTCAGTCAGAAAGCAGCAGCAGTCAGTCCAGAGAGCCCGAGTCTTGCTGTGGCCTTTTAATCAGCCTTTAAGGAGTGAAATATGAGGCTCCACACCCGCCGCTCCAGCGCCTCCTTCATCTGCTCTCAATCTTCCCTCCTCTCCTCCTCCGGATGTGGCCGCGTGGGCCTTCTTATCAGGGACAGCGGGACTCGTGCGGGTCAATGAGCAGAAGAAAGACAGCCAGTCTCAGGGGCCATTAACAGAGAACGATGCAATGCAGTGTAATGAAAAAAACACAAGATGTGTTATTTAAAGTATTTGCTGTGTTTTTAGAGTGCCCTATCATTCAAAATGCAAAGACAGTAGTCAAATACATCAATCTAGTGCATGTTTCCATTGAAGAACATTGGAAAAGCAGTGCAGATGAATACTAATGTGGGAGTGGCCCGTTTAAGATTAAATATAAAATCAGTGAGCGATACATTGATGAGTCACGTGACCAGGAATCAGTTCTGCTTTGACTTCAGAACTGAGAATTCAGAGAAAGAATGATTCACAATGAATTGAGAGACCTAAATAATGATTTCTCAGTTTTGTGTCAATCTTTAATATGTTAATGTTTTAATTAATAAATTTTTAATTATCATGTTATTACTTCGTAATAAAATAGAATAATTTAAGGATGTGATATGTTATACAAGTGTTGTTATGAAGAAGTACTGTGGCAATACCATAGTATACTGGTGTTGATATACATTGATATACAGTATATTATGGTTTTGCCAGTTACATATGCCATTTTATTTACATGGCACACCCCGGAACTTCAGAAAATACCATGGTAATACAGTAGTACAGGTATAGAAAACTGACATTACCATGGTAGCATGTCCCAAAATAAATAAATTAATTAATAATGCCACAGTAATATTTTTGGAAGTAATTCTAGAGAATTTTTTGACAAAACTGAAAATCTGAGTAATTCAAATGTTTTTTAAACATGAAAGCTTTTTTTTTTTTTAATTGTTTGGTATCTATTACTCATAATACCAGGTGAGAGAGTAATTCTCAAACGATAATTCTAGTGAATTTTTGGCCCAAATATTTTATTTTATTTTATTCTTTTTTTTTTTCTGAAAATATGCCCAAGGGTGAGAGCCAATTACTTTGTTGGACAAAAATGGCATTTTCAAACAAAAATAACTGGGGTTAAAAATTTGGGTCTCCCAAATAATGGGGGTTTAAAGGAAGTAGGAAATGAAGGTGAAAGAGTGTAAGATTTTACCGTTTAGGTCCTATTGAGTAGTCAACAGGACAGGTGGTATCCTGCTCTATTAGTGATCATCTCTAATTTAATAGGACCTTCATATAAGCCTCTCTTTGCCATGGCAGGACAGGTGGCAGTTTATCACTGTCACACTACCTTCACCTCAAAGATGCACTCATATTTGTAGCACACAAAGCTTTGACACCAGCTCAACTTAAGCGGCACAGCTGTTGCCAACCAAACCCTCCGATTGAACACGCCTCATCAATCTCGTTAGCTCTTCTCCTCCCAACGCTACTTCTGGTTGCAGGTGACCATCGCTCACATTCTCACCTCAAAATGATCCTCAGATGAATGGAATAAGTCAGAAAACAGCTTCAGGATTTCCCTGTTGTATCTCACGTAATTCAGTGAAATTAACAGTTTGAAATCAGTCATGGAAATGCTGTTTTTGCTTCTTACATTATTTATTTATTGATTTAAATATCTTTAAAAATATATATTTTTAGGAATTTTTTTTAGGAAACATAATAGCATACAAATCAAAGCAACATTTACAATGCTTCTTAATTTTGCATAATCAGCAAAATCATCATGAATATAATGCAGATATTCAAGATATATTTCCCAGCCCCAGACTCAATCAGATAAGAATAATGGGACTTACTGTCAATTATCTTTTATGTTCAAACGTTTTTTGGATTTACCTCGTTTTTTATTTTATTATTTAGTTGTTTATGAGCCGTGAACACAGTGCCAGAGGCTCATTTTTAAATCCTCCAGAGTACTGAATTACTCATAATACCGGGCGAGAGAGTGGTGAAGATGATAGTATTTCACGTTCGCATCGGCCTGCTGCAGTTACGGGCCATCCATCAACCAATAGCTGTGAGATGCAGATACATTCTGCAACTCCACTTCATACACCTATAGTCAGCTGGATTTCCCATAATGGACATAAAAAAATTGCAGATTGCAGCAAAATGGGCCGACTGCACAAAAGCTTATTAAGTATCGATCCAGGGAGGTCACTGCTGAAATTCAGCTCCTACAATGTGCGACAGGATCAGACGCCGGCAGCCAGAAATGGAGATTGGACGGGAGTTGTCCTTCATTCTGGTGTCTCAGATCAGGTGGAACGGCGCCCGCTGTGGCTTTAAACGTCAGGCGGAAGATGGAAACAGAACGGCCTGTGTCAGTGGTTTGAGTGTTTTCTGTGCCGGGTAATGAATCCGTTTTGTGACGGATTCTGCTGAAGTCATGAGAAAAGTTGAGAGGCGTTCAGTAGTAATATTTTTTTGTGCTGCAGACAGTGCTTGCACTTTTTAGGCAGGGAACTGAGAGGCCACCTTCCATCTTTCTTGACAGCAAAACTTTATTATGATATTGCAGCCAGATTTGAGTTTACCCAGAGGAGATTTTTTATGGCTCAGAGATTGCAAAAAAATCCTTAGGAGAAATAAAAATAGACGCAAAGATGGCAATTGTTGAAGTAGAGTAATATGAATGAGGATAGCAGAGCTCAGATCGTTTGGCTTTAGAAGAATTTTATGAGAAATCTTTGAGGTCATGTTGAGTTCTCAGACTTCAGAGTTCTCTGAGAAACTTGCTGAACAGTTTGAGATTGTTGAAACTCTTGAGGAAACATTTGTCAGATTAATCTGAGGGATTAAAAAAAAGAGATCAAATTTATGTTTATTTATGTTTTTTTGTTTTTTTTTCTATTGAAATTTTCAAACTTATACTTGACATTAATACATTTTTCAATATAATGGAAGTTATTTGCGATTTGGGCTGTCAAGCTCCAAAAATGACGAAAAAGCCGCCACAAAAGATCATAAAAGTGAGCAAAATAAAATTAAATTAAAAAATAAAATAAAATAAAATATTAGATGAAACCCTTAATTAAATTTTGAAATGTTACCATGCCAACTAACTGAAATAGTTAAGTTAAAGCAAGAAAATTACTAACTGGAAAATTTAAAACAATACTATAACTAAATCTGAAATAAAAATACATTTGTCGAAATAGTGATATAAAAAAAATAAAAATGAAAAAAGCAGATGATAAAATTATTAAATATGTAACTAAAATGAAACTGAAATCTGACAATATAAAATAAAAGCTAATTCAAATATTAATTAAAAATGATCCACCTTATTTTGGAAAGTGGAGGTAAGCTATGTTCTGTGAATATGCAAAACTTACAATCCATTAGCCGCTATAGTTAAATAGCCAGAAGAATAACAAAGCGCAGTAAATAGTAGAACTATTTGTGCTACAAATCACTGTGTTTGTGATTATGATAATAAATTAAAATAATACAATAACAAAATATCAGTTTGCAATACACGAGACAGAGAAGAAACAACTGGGATATTAAACATATCTCTTTCTTTTTTCTTTCTTATGAGTACCTATGAGAAAGAAATGTCCATTTCCCTTTCAATGTCTGTATATTCAGATTCCTTTTGTCGTTTACATTTGACCAGTTTTCTAACCCTTCCAAACAGTATTTTGGCTGACAAGTAAAGTCCAGGTGAGCTTCTCTCTCTTCCCCTCAGTCATTGTCGTCCTCTGAGGCCAGACCATCTGTTTGGATGTCACGGTCAGGAATCAAGCTGAACTTTGCAGGGACAGACGTGTCTGAGTGTGTGAGAGAGAAACACACACCGAGAGTGAGAAATGGAGAAACTATTGTAGTGCTTCCCTTCATCAAGTAAGCTTCCAGTAATGGATATTTCCTTTTCATTTTCACAAAACCAAACATCTGCCAGGGAAAATAACAGACTGTCATCCTTAGGTGAGCGCTTTTTACTGAAAACAAAAGTGTCTAGATATACTGGAGAAATGGGCCTGTTTTGTCACAGGAAGGAGATGAAAGGAATGCAGCGCTTACAGAAAATAAGCTTTCCAGACGTGAGGATTTACACAAAGCTTTATTTATTCTGACCCACACACACATTTTTATAGATATCTGAATGATAGCCAAGTAAACATATGTTTCCTCTGATAGTTTTATATGTAGCTAATTATCCCTTGTGGAAAAAGTACACTTAGCAGATTTTTCGAAATGTAATGAATGCAATGTTTGACGAAAACGTACCTGTGAGAACTTTTTCGCAAGATGCAAAATACGTACTGCCATGTACGTTTCGTGACATATTCGATGTGAAATGTCCACTGAGTGGCGCTAAAAGAGCGTTTTATGTGACGTTGCTTTTGTAGGACATTTTAAAATAACGTACCATCTGCACTACACCTAAGCCTACCAGATAGTATGAACAAAAGCGGATGTGACGTAAAAACGCAATCGCAAGCATGCCGTTTTAGCTTGTTTTTCGATCTCTCATCTTTCAGCTCTTTCATTGTGCGTCATGTTTTTGACGGGATTCGTACCCAAGGATTCCGTATCCTAAGTCCCTGCCAGTTGAGTTATCAAGAAAACTTGTTACATCCAGAAAGCGAAACATATGGAGCTGTAATCGTAACTGTGTACGAAAACAGTTACAAGTGCTCGCTGTTTTACTGCCTCTGGTGTTCATTTCTGTTGGAAATGGCAGTGATATGTACTTATTGGTACGTATATGTATTTCACATCTTGCAAAAAAGTTCCCACTAGTATGTTATCGTCATGAGATCAGGTAGCATTTAATCCGTTTAAAATATATTAACTTTAAAAACGGACTTTTTTATTGTATTTTACATGTATGTTTCGTATGTTCTGAAGTGTACTGCTTTAAATCATGACTAAAGATCATTAAAACATGATATAAATGTACTTTAAACTTCTAATTTGACATTAATACAAAATCCAATTCAAGTGAACATTGAATACAATTAAGTGCACTTCTTTTTCACAAGGGATATGAGAGCTAGTTTAAGCAGTGTGGAGTGGAAGCAGAGTTTTGAAAACACTGTTGTATTTTCGGACAGGGGAAGGTGGGGTGTGTTTTAGCAGTCTGGTTGGAAACATCATCTTGTTTAGTCTGTAAATCATCTGTTTAGTCATCATCCTCACAGGTTGGTTTGGTGCCACTAGTGGTGCAGAAATGGCACACTGCCACTTTAAATTCTGTTGAACAACTCTGTGTTGACCAGCCATTATTTGGCAGCCATTTGTTTCAAGGCTTTCCTGGCCTAAAGGCATCCAGCGATTAGTCTCAGAGTGTGACAGAACACTCAAAGATTCATAGGCATAATTAAAATGTAAATGCCGAACATCCATTCCAGAAACGTCTAACCGGCTTTGAGTGAAGCGTCAGACCGTGGGCAGGGTGTTCGGCGCCTGGGACGTGGGTGTGAGCATTGAGCTTCAAATGTCCTCTACCCTTTTCCATTTTGTCATGAGCGTGTTTTAGGTTTACAAACGCAGAGTGTGCCAAAGCATGACGGGAAATCTGACGGTGTTTCTGGGAGCATTGCGTATGAGTAACGCTCATTGTCTCTTCTAGTGAATTTCGAGCACATGGTCATGAAGGCTTATAAAAGCAAGTGACTTCAGTCAGGGTAGATGCCATATTTAACTAATTTGATCTATCTTGAGCTACTTGCGCTGAGAGGATCAGAGCAACAGCAAGCATGTGAAGTTATTTTTATGGCAGCAAGATACATTTCAATCTTATCTAGATCAGACTTATTATAATTGTTAAATTATTCATGTAGAACTGATATGATTTCAAGACATGTGAATGCCTTCTTTATAAGTCCTTTGGTGGGCACCAGCAGCCTGACCAAGAACTTCTAAAATAAATGTATATATCGGAAATATATATATATATATATATATATATATATATATATATTTCCCTCCTTTTTAAACACAGATGTGAAAATGCACTATCCGAACTTAAATGGTTGTAATTCATGAATGCTTTGGAATACAGACCTAAGTTTGGTCTCTTTTTAAAGAAAAAAATCAGCAACGAAAATGTGCAGTGCTATGTTTTTTATAAGAAATAAATATTTTACTAAATATTTTGGAATCTGAATTGCTTTAAAATAATAACCATATGTCTAACTAATTTATGTTCCAAATTTGAAGTTATCACAAAAATTGAGGATCCTATGAGATTTTGTTTAGGTGCTATACCAAAAATAGCTACTGGGTTGAATTTTGTGTGCATTTCCAAACATTTATTTATACATTTCTGTCACGGTATTACTTCTATCATGAAATAGCCAACAAATATGGAACTTTGAGACTCTTTACAACAATACAGCAGCCATATCACCCTGTAGCCCAAGACCAGTTGCCCACTGAAGCTAAGCAGGGTTGAGCCTGGTCAGTACCTGGATGGGAGACCTCCTGGGAAAAACTAGGTTGCTGCTGGAAGAGGTGAGGCCAACAGAGGGTGCTCACCCTGCAGTCTGTGTGGGTCCTAACGCCCCAGTGTAGTGACGGGGACACTATAATGTAAAAAAAAGCACCGTCCTTCAGATGAGACGTTAAACCGAGGTCCTGACTCTCTGTGGTCATTAAAAATCCCAGGATGTCCTTCGAAAAAGAGAAGGGGTGTAACCCCGGCATCCTGGCCAAATTTCCCCATTGGTCTCTGACCATCATGGCCTCCTAATCATCCCCATACACTGATTGGCTTCAACACTCTGTCTCCTCTCTGTGCTGGTGTGTGGTGGGCGTTCTGGCGCAATATGGCTGCCGTCGCATCATCCAGGTGGATGCTGCACACTGGTGGTGGTTGAGGAGATCCCCCCCTTGTATGTAAAGCGCTTTGAGTGCCTTGAAAAGCGCTATATAAATGTAATGAATTATTATTATTATTATTATTATTAATATGAGTTTGGTCAGGATTAGAAAAAGTTTTCATTGTAAAATAGTGTAGTAAATTTTGTAATATGACACTTGACACCGCCCACTAGGGGGAGGAGCCCACTAAAAGGATTTAAAGTACTATTTCCATGGTAATGCAATGCCCAGTTTCAAATTTAAGTACACTTAAATGGTATTTCACTTCATTCATGTTATATTTTCCACAATTATTATTATTTTTTTAATAAACTTTTAAGATTTGAAGTAAACTACATGTGCACATTTAAAACAATTAAGCACACTACTTTTCCACAAGAGGTTGCAAAGGAATAGCGCTGAGGATACTGCATTTTACAAATTGTGGAGCAAACAGCTAAAACTTATTTTAGTGAATTGTCAGAACACAGCAACACACCTTGTGAAACCAGGGTAAACGTCTGGTCACCCTGCTGATGTCCATTATTCACATCCTTCACTGTTAGCATTACAGCTATCATGACCGCCACGGGCGTTTGTCAAGGACGAGCTGTGCTGGTATTAGTGCAGTGTGTAAATGAGACGACCCCACTGAGGTTACGGTGACCACCCATGACATGAAGAGAATTATGCTACATTATCCCATCAAAGGACCATCTATAGTCTGAAGAAACAGTAGTCCAGTCAGGAGTAGCTAGCATGTGTGTGTGTGTGTGTGAGCGAGCGAGCGAGCGAGCGAGCGTGCGTGCGTGCGTGTGTGTGTAAAATGTAGCAGACGTTTGGCTGACGACATGTTTTTGATTAAGGGTGTGCCTGCTGCTAGAGTCTGAGGAGAACTTGCAATGTTTATTTTAAAAACTGGGAATAACGATGTTGGAAGCTAATAAACTTCCTAACAGATGAAGGCTACAGATGATCTCACTGAGGAACAAGTTCTGAGTCTTCAAAACAGCAGATGGAAAGTCTGTTTGTGTGACTTTAATGCATTTTGCATGTCATTTCTGTCCATCCAACACATTCAAGCATGACCAAATTATCGTGCACCATTCAAAATCATCTGAATCATTACAAATGTATTTATTTATTTGGAAAAAAGTGCATTTATTTATGATTCAATTCATAAAGCTATTTTCTTCTATATTTTACAGAAGCCCATTTCCACCACAAAATCAAATCAAATAAATTAAAATAATTATTTCATAAGATATTTTTTAATTATTTCATGAGATATTTTAAAGTTACTTTTATTATTATTTTTATTATTATTGTTTTATTTGTTATTTATTTGGACTATATTGTATGGAAGCCTGTTTCTACCCCAGAATAAAAATAAAAAAAGGTAATGGTAACTTTTTATCTCACAGTTTTTCAATGATTCAATTTACAAAGCTGTTTGTTTGTTTGTTTGTTTTAGTTATTTAGTTATTTTAAAGGTATTTTTATTATTATTTTATGTTTTATATATTTGAACTACATTGCAGAAGCCCATTCCCGCCATGACATAAAACATAAAAAAGGTAATTAAGACTTAAAGAAGAGCATTTATTTGTGATTTAATTCACAATTCTGTTTAATTATTGGAGTTATTTTATAGTTATTATAAAATATAGTTATTATTATTATTATTATTATTATGACTATTTTCTATGGAAGGCCATTTCTGCTACAGAATTTTAAAAAAAAAATTAAAAGGTGAGTGCAACTTTTTGTCTGGCAATTCTGACTTTTTTCTCAGAATTATTTTTATATAGAGTTTATATTCTGGCTTATATAATATTGCATTGGTTTCTCCTCAGACACAGATGGACGCACACATATATTAGTTGTATTGTTGTTGCTATACTCTTTTTCTCGCCTCTTAAACTCAAACATATCCAGCCAAGCTTCCAGAGAAAAAAAAAAAATGCTGTTTTGTCTTTTAATTCTGGCACCTGTCTGGAAGCGCTGTAGAGCTCTGCCGCCCAAGAGGCCTGAATATTTCTGTGTTTTCTCATCTGCGACGGCACATTATCATGTGTCAGAGAGAATCAGATGATGTGTGCTGTATGTCAGCAGTGCCCATGAATTTATTTTCATAAATGAATTGAATTGAGTTCAGTTGAGATGTAAGACAGGGTAAAGCAGCATCAGGGGTCTGAAAGTGTTTAAACAAGGAGTTCAGCAGCTTTTAATAAAGGAACCATGAGCAAAAGGAATGTGTTGTGTAGATGTAGCCTACATTGTTAACAATGCAAAGCTCTCTCCCCAGTCCACATAGATCACTTGGTTTTGACATTACTTCGGATGACTGCGCATATTTACATAGTGTTGCCTATTCAGAAACATGGCCTGCAAGTGTGAACTACACCGGTGCATGAAGGTTAGCCAATCACAAGAGATTTCATTTACATACCAAGACTTAGAAAAGTACAGCACATGCATTCAACTGATCAAATGTGGCAGCAAAGACATTCATAATGACACAAAAGATTTTTTTTTTAAATAAATGCTGTTCTTTTGAACTTACAATTACTAACTAACAATAGTTCATATAAATAAAGTATAAAAATCATTAGATAAGACTTTATTTAAGGATAAAAGTACAGCACACAATTGTCATTTTAAATCTTTACCAATCTTTGCACTATCCTTCAAAATACGGCTTTTTAGTTTAAATATAATGAAATTTAGCATTATCACTTATATATTTTAATAAGTACAGGTCAGTAAGCATGTTGTTTAATTTTTACATAAATATATCTGTTATGCTGAATGACAATGAAACATTATTTCACCCATATTTTGACATTTTATTATCAGAAAGTGACCTGAAACATTAAAGCAGACACTTTAGTGTATTTATGTATGCTTTTTATTGATATAAAACCACTTTTGTAAATTTAATTTGAGGACACCAAAATGGGACGTCCCATCTTTGACCCATAGATATCATAATTTAGAGAGAAAATGCAACCGTTTTCGACACTGATAATAATAAGAAATGTTCCTTAAATAAAAAATAAGTTGAAAAGAGCAGCAAATCAGCATATTAGAATGATTTGTGAAGCTAAAGACTGGAGTAATGATGCTGAAAATTCAGCTTTACCATCGCAGGAATAAATGACATTTTACAATATATTCCAATTTTTAAAAAATAAATAAACAAAGCAAAAAAGGAAAAAAAAGTCAATTTGCAATTGCAATTTCACAAAATTACTGTTTTTAAATTATAATTCTTTCAAAAATACAACAAATCATACCAACCCTAACCTTTTAAACAGTAGTGTGTGCTGCGTACTGTATAAAAGTAACCACCTGTAAATAACATCTATATTTTTTTGTCTCTGAGATGTTTAGTACATGCTGTAAAGGTACAACATGCTTAAACAAAGCCTTGCTTAACAGCAGGTATTGATTATTCTGTTAAATTCATCAAGAAGTCAGTTTTAGTGTTCAGTGTTACTTTACATGCCAGCAATTGTCCCCCACAGACAGAGAGCTCACGTGAGATCACGGATAACAAGACGAGCTGCATTAAGATGTCTTAGCTCTTCTTGATCTTGTTCTTAAAGTAAGAGTCTTAGAAGTCAAAGGTTTTGAGTTTAGACCATTGCTAATGTAGAAAGACTTACGCTGGACAAAGGAAAATCAGACATGCCACCGCAAGCCTGATTTGCTTTTGTGCCAGTTCACGAGGACAGTGCATTTCTTATCATATGTAGGTTAAAGAGGGATTGTTTTGTAGTACTGAATCGAGTTTAGAAGCTGCTTGTGCTGCAGATTGAATTATGAGATTATTGCTTATTAGCAGTCATTGTTTTGGCTAGTTGGGAATCTCCTTTGCTGCCTTTGTGCTCTGAATGTAATCCAGGGCTGGATGTGGTCATACATTAGAGTTGAGGGCTTAAGGAGTTTAAGGATGTTTAAGGGAGGTTTGAGGTATTGGTTGATGCAGTGTTGTGACTAACCCAGGAGATCCTTTCTATTGAGTGTGAATTTACTGGAGCACAACTCCCCCTAGGGCATTTTCACAGAACTCTCTCTCTCATACGGTATATCCATTTCATTTCCATTTTCCTTTGTTACATTTCCTCTGAAGAGGTAGTTTAGTCTAAAGGGCAGTTGAATGCATTTGAATTGAGGCAGTTTTTAATTGAGGCAGAATAAGCTTAAAGTCAGCATAAACCCTGTTTTCAACCCAATTTGTTTCTGTAATGTGATGTATCTCAAAGTGAAACAGAATATTTAACCAGGAATAAAATGTAGTGAGGGGCTTTATTGCATCCATTGGGAAATTATTAGATTGTGAAAGTTGGCATTACTATGGAAGCTCATTTATGCCACTGAATACAAAATTTAAAAAGTAATTGCTTCAATTTATCTCAAAATTCAGATTTTTTTTTCTCGCAATTTAAATTTTTTCTCGCGAGTTTAAAGTTTTGCAATTCTGACTTTTTTCTCACAACTGTGTGATATAAATATATAAACTCACAATTGCCTGAAATAAAGTCAGAATTGCAAGATATAATTCTGTTTTCTTCTTGCAATTCTGACTTTTTCTCTCAATTGTGAGTTCATATCTTACAATTCTGACTTCTTTTCTCAGAATTATGAGATACAAAATCACAATTCCAAGTTATAAAGTCCAATTCCAAAGTCCAAGTTTTATGTCTCAAAATTCTGACTTTATTACACACAATTGTAACTTTATATCATGCAATTCTGACTTTAACGTGCAATTGCAAGTTTACATCTCTCAATTCTGAGACAAAAAGTAAGAATTATGAGATGTAAACTCGCAATTGCGAGAAAAAAGTCAGAATTGTGAGATAAAAAGTTGCAGTTACCTTTTTATTTTTATTCAGTGGCGAAAACGGTTTTCTATATATTACATATCACAACCAGGACGATGAAGGAAACAAATTTTTTGATGTCAACTTAAAATGAAAATCATCAACTCTTTTTTTCTTTAGACCATATGCACCAATAAATCATTCAAAATACAATGAGAAACATGTCTTAATAAAGTACAAAGTGTACATTTTTATTCCATTTTGAAAATTTGTTAATACCGGTTTTGTCAAGATCAATCCAAACGTCTGTGTGCCATTGTGAAATTTATCTTAAAATGTAATATTTTTAAATGCTTTGACATATTGGAACAAAATTTGGTAGATGCCATCATCAGCATGTCCTGAAGGTACCTGCAAAGTTTGAAGACTTTTTACAAAGATATTGTCCAATATTCATGACCGTTCATTGGTTTATGTCAATTCCAATGATATCTCATTTGAAATTTGATTGTTTGTTGCAATGTGGAAAGAATAAAGCACACATCAAATGTGTACTAGAAAAGCACAGTTTCCAAATCCAACATCACATCACTCTTCTTTTCATCCTGAACTGAAGTATAAAGCAGACCAACGTGTGAAACAGTGCTATTAAACCACCTGGCTGGCAGTATGTTGGATATTTTTGCTGCTGAGCTTTACTTTCTTTGAAGGAGGATGAAATTAAAACAGCTTTCATTTTGTTCTTTGATTTCTTGCCAGCTTGTTCCAGCACATTATTATGTCCATCCGTAACCGGTAGCAGGCGAGGAATGACTCAGCGAGCTGAGCTAGAAAGTGTCTAAGGAAATATGCAGTCAGAGGTCTGAGCATAGAGACACACCTCTCACCTCTAGGTCTGGATGTGCAGTGAGGACAGGACCGGTGGTAATAGCAGAGATTTAATCACACATTTCTGAATTCAGATGTTGGTGAGAGAGAATAAGGGCATTTAGCATTTATCAACACAGAGCTAAACCAGTAAGAATGTCCCAGGAGTCCTAATCTGGCTGAACACACTCCGAATGAACCACTATTGTGTCTGCTTCTTGTCAACACTGACAATTAGGAAAAATCATCAATACTGATCAGTAAACCAATAGTTGGTTTCGGTTACTGATGCCAATATGCTGGCTGATGTAATGCTAATATGTGACCTTGGACCACAAAACCAGTCTTAAGTGTAAATTTTTCGAAATTGAGATTTATACATCATCTGAAAGCTGAATAAATAAACTTTCCGTTGATGTATGGTTTGTTAGGATAGGACAATATTTGGCCGAGATACAACTATTTGAAAATCTGGAATCTGAGGGTGCAAAAAAATAAAAAAAACTGAGAAATCGCCTTTAAAGTTGTCCAAATGAAGTTCTTAGCAATGCATATTACTAATCAAAAATGAAGTTTTGATATATTTACGGTAAGAAATTTACAAAATATCTTCATGGAACATGATCTTTACTTAATATCCTAATGATTTTTGGCATAAAAGAAAAATCGATAATTTTGACCCAGACAATGTATTTTTGGCTATTGCTACAAATATACCTCAGCGACTTAAGACTGGTTTTGTGGTCCAGGGTCACATATATATTTAAAATCACCACACTTATTTAAAATCATTCAAACAATATTTAAAAGCAGAAAACGCAGTATCAGTTGAGAAAGTTGTAAGGTATATGTTGAACTTGACACACTATTGTTAATCAGCCTAGTAGGTACAATTACTGGCCAATGTCTGTAATATCAAAATATTATGAATTCAAAATGTATTCACATAAAATAAATAAATAAATAAATAAATAAATAAATACTTAATTTTTCATATTTCTTTAATTTTTAAAATATTTTTCTCTTTTTTTACAGTTTGAAACCTTTTTTATAATCTTTCATCAAACTGTCTTTTATGTTGATATAAAGAGCCTCACAGCCGAATAAAAAAATATCCTGTCATGTTTTCTGTAAGTCTCTTGAGAAAGCTCTGATGGAGCATTTAATAGATAGAAGTGGATGCATTTTGACAGTGAGGAAAGAACTCATTTAAAATCAAGTGCAAATAATTCAACATTTCTTAACTTTTCAATGTCACTTTCACAAACACTTGTATAGTTCTTCTGTTCCTGAGCTGTACCATTCCCAGTTAAATCAGCAGAACTTCAGAGTTTCACACAGGACACACACACACTCACACATACGCACCTGACTATGGAGATCACACCAGATGATGGAGGATGCAAGCAATGCATTAAAAAATCATGAGCAGGGCTGACTGCAGGGGAGCTCCATGCTGCCTTTTTGCTGACTCACTGTTTTAGTTTGGCAGTTCACGCGCAGAGACAAAGAGCCATAGCAGCACAGTAATTTCTCTAATTCTTCTCACTGCCTGCAGCTTATTGAGCCCTTTGAGGCTATAGAGCTGAAACTCACCCTTAATGAGAATGACTTCTGGATGTACCCTGAAGAGACCCATGCAGATCTCATCTGGGTTCTCTCATTAAACCTCAGAATGTGTGCAGGTACTACATATACAGGTATATCAACATTTCCACATTATGCTAATTAAGTTCTTACTGTTTGAAGGATAATGTGTGTAGGTGCAATATGCACGTAGAATAGATGAACCATACACTTTTATTTATAGGAGCAGAGATAGATCAAACAGGAGATGAGGAAACATCATTTGCCAGACTCAAACTCAGTGAACTTAAAATGCTAACAAAAGTATCAAACTCAAGTCATTCACATTAGCTTTAGCTTTAAAGCTGAGCGTATTGCAGCTCATATGCTTACCTGTTAGGCAGGTCTGGAAAATAATGCACTAAAGAGTTTGCTTTCAATTAGGACAACACAATTTAAAAAGAAAAACAAAATGTTGGTTCGAACATCTAAAATGCTGTCAAGTGTCAGACTAACAGTTAGGCCATTTGGATTTGCATTTTGACAACAAGCTCCAGAAATGTTTGTTTGAACAAAATCCTGACAAAACTGACAAACTCCAGTTATCTGTATTAGCATTAAAGCTCACTGTATGGGACATGTGGCGGAGTCCATACTTGGAATTTGGATTAAACCCATCCAAGTGCACACGCACAGTAGTGAATAGTGAACAAACACACAGAGCAGTGGGCAGCCAATGCATGCTATGGCACCCGGGGAGCAGTTGAGGGTTCGGTGCCTTGCTCAAGGGTCTCACCTCAGTCGTGGTATTGAGGGTGGAGAGAGCACTGGATATTCACTCCCCCCACCGACAATCCCTGCCAGACCTGAGACTCGAACCCGCAACCTTTGGGTTACAAGTCCGACTCTCTAACCATTAGGCCACGACTGCCCCCATTAACCGTTAAGCCATGGCTCTGGAAAACAATGTACTGGTAGTATTTGGCTTTACATTTTTACAAGAAGCTCCAGAAAGGTTTGTTTGTATAGCAGGCTAAAAAAATGTCAGGCCCAAGTCGTCCACCTCAGCATAAGCAATAGCAGTGAGTATGTGCATTACTGTTAGGTCACAGCTCTGAGTATACTTTTGCAGCTTGCGTATAGTGATGAAGACGTGTCACGGTCACCTGGCCACATGCCCCGGTGGACTCCAGGAACCGTAAATCGGATGCATTGCAGCCCGTTGACTTTGTATCATGACGCAGTAGGACCAGTGTTTTGGCACAGGTGGTGTCTCATGGGTTGAGGTCGGTCACTCATGCATGTCAGTCAACTAATCACAAGTCATGCTTTGCCAGCGACACGTGGCGCATGCATTCTTAACATGACGTGATGATTGCCAAATGAGCGCAGCCAGACAAAACACATTTAAAACGGCATGTCCATCAATCCCAAGCTCATTCCCTTCCCTGTTCCCTTGGGTTGAAGAGCTAAAATGAGGAAATGTCATAATATTTACAGAAGCAGGACGTATGTGTATGCTGGCATCATTTTAGCAACAGTTGCATACGTGAAGAGTCTGCAGCTATTTGCGATATTCAACAGCAGATTAAGTGTAATGTTATGCTAATGCCAGAGCTCCATAAATATCTGTTGGTTCTGCACATATAAGACTGATGAAGCTGCGAGTATGCTGTATTGTTTGTATTGCAAGCTTCTCTCACCAGGTGGAAGAAATTGCGCATCTCATCCTATTCGTCCCTCATGGGACCTAACTAGTCTGCAAATCCCCACGACGCCTGTCTGTAATGCTACTCAAGCCTCCGGCAAAGTCCAGCAGCTTCCAGTAAATTAGCCAGGATCCCTGTGGCAGAAGGGACTCTAGGTTCATAACAGCCCAGTCTGAAATAGTGTACTTGATGTGGACTTGCCGTTTTGTGGTGCATTTGTAAATTTATAAATCTGAAGAGTGTGAAAATGTGCCTATCTGGGATTTTGGGACTTTGCTAACCTTCCAAAGTTGTACTAAAGTATTTTCTGTGCTGCTGCGGTGTGTTTTGTTAGACTGAATGATATAATTTAGTCTTGAAGTGGAACTTTATTGTGATTGTCGAAAATTGAACCTCCAAAATTAATGTTTAGTACTTTAAAAACAACATGAAATGGCTTCCACAACACATTTAGCTTCTGCATTGTATTCCCATGTGAAACATTCAGTGAGAAATTGTGAAAAAGGGACTTTTTATCCATCAGGATTTGATTGGATCATAATGGGATGTGATATTATTGTTTGAGATTATTTTTCTCTGCCCAAAGGCCTTATTTATATCAGCAGAACTAAGATTTTTAAGTTTGGCTGATTAGCATGGTACAGTTAGCCCCTCATTTTTTTCATTAGAATAGCGTGTCTGAATTAATCTTTACAGAAAAACGACAAAGGCTCATTGAAAAAATGTCCATAAAAAACATAAAATTCACTGCAGTTTCCAGTGTGAAATCAACACTAGTAGTCGTCAAATATAAATAGTTTGTATACCTTTTCACACAAATTATGATTACGGGGCAGATTATCAATTCATGAAGACTTATTTTGTGTGGTTTCTGGCACAATGCTATGTAATGACCTCAAAATACTTTTACCATAGTGCAAGTTTTGTAAACAAATTCCTTTTGATGTTTACATCACATAACCAGCTCCATATGTTTGCCTTTTCTGACGTAGTAAACTTGCTCAGTAGCGCACCTGGTACAGCATTAGACTTGTGATATGGAGCACTGGGCTATGAGTCCTGTGAAACACGAGTCACAATAAAAGAGCTCAAAGAGTTGTAGAGGCCAGCTAAAATGGCATGGCCAAAATTAACACTGTCGGTTAGGTTTACTCCAGGTTAGAATGTAGTGTAGGTGCTATTCGATAGAGCGTTAACATTTTGTGATATATGCCATTGTGTGATCTCATAGACATGTTGTGTGTGCTTCTTTCTCTACAGTGCTCTTGAGTCTACTCTCGGCCGGAGCTCAGACCGAGATGAAGCGGGTTGTCGGAGACAACGCCACATTGCCTTGCCATCACCAGTTCTGGCAGTCGAATGGACAAACACTGGACATCGAATGGCTCTTGCAGAAACCCAACGTCAAACAACGCGTGGTGAGAGATCTTTTGCTTTTTATGCCCTCTCAAAATTTGTCTTGTCTTCTCTCATTGTCTCGTTTAATTTATTTCTGTTTGATTTTGTTCTCTGGACATAAGGTTTGTTTTTGCACCTGTCCTTCTGGTCTCCTTCCAATCATCTCGTTTAACTTTGTGCTTGTGAGGTTATTTTAGCCTTACAGATACAAGCCAGTGAATTTATTTTGGATTTGGAAATGTTAATGTTTTATTCCCAGCATCCTAGAGAAAATTTACTGCCAAATGACTTGCTATGTAGTTTGATCAGTATAATGTTGTGTTGCGCAAATGGTCCAAAAACTGGGTAACGCTTAATTTTGATAGTCCACTTTAGACATTAATTTTAAGTAATTGTAACTAAATTTAAGTTTAACTAATTTTAAGTAACTTTACAACTACATCTAGCAGTCATTAGAATATCAGTAGACTGTCTACTTAATATCTGATCACATTTTATTTTGATGGTCCCCAACAGACATTCAATTGATTACGAATAACTTTGCAACTACATGTCAACTTATTCAACTAACCCTAACCTAACAGTCTACTAATACTCTAATGTCAGTTAGTTGACATATAGTCGCAAATGAATGTAGTTGACATGTAGTTGCAAAGTTACGTATAGTTAGTAGAATGTCTAAAGTGGACTATCGAAATTAAGTGTAACCAGAAATTATTTTCGTAATCTTTTTTGGCAAGTAGGACTACTGTTCAACTAACCTGGTTTATTTTTCAGTGTGTTATTAATGTTGTTTTCCTGTATTAGCAAAATATGCACATTTTAATGACAACAAAACAAATGGAAATATTATTATTAGGGCCCAAGCTTACTTACGTACTACAAACTGCTTACAGTATATCGTACATACATGTGCGTATATGTATGAAACGTACATATATAGTTCTCAGTGAACCAGTCGTTTTCGTAATCATGTCATAATTTTTAAAAACCTGTGACAAGTGAAAGATTTTATTGTGTTTGACAGTAATCTCAACCTTGCAAGCTACCATGTGGGAATCTCTCAGAACACCCTAACAACCATCCAAAACACCCTAGCAACCGCCTAGTTTTAACTGTGATACAGCAGTCACAATGGTTTCACCGTCTGAGGCTTGTGAGCACAGTGCTTCTCCCGTCCTGTCACAGGTCTAAATCAACTTTTTCTACACATCTCTCTTTGAAATACACACCCATCTGTATCAGTACATCTAACTGACGCTTCACCCATCTCTCTTCTCTCTCGCTCTCACATAAACACATTCAGATAAGAGCTTCGTCTTATCTGCCCGAAGTGAGAATCTTTCACTGTGAAACGAACATTGTTTGAACACAGCTTTGAGTTTAAGTATCCGTTATGTATCATCGCACCATAATTCATCAGGGGGAAGTCAATACGTGTCAGTCAGGCGATATACTCAGATTAATTTAATTATCTGATTGCGATAAGGCTTTTTATTCCCCCACATAACAGACAGAGATCTTTTCCTTTGTTTGAAAGTCATCGCAGATCTGTCCGTAATCAGCTGAGATTTCATTTCAGAACACAGAAAGGCCTTAAAAGAAACTCGCATCAGAGTCTTCCAAGCCTATGGGACCGGTTGCCCATCACATGTAATATTTAATGGAAAGATAACATTTGAGACGCCATTAATTAAAATCAAATGTCTGAAAATTTGATTAGGAATTAAACTGAGCCCCTGGCATAATGAATAAGTCATTCCTTTGTTCCACTGTAAGGCCTGTGTAACTAGAAGCCTTCGGCTTGTCAACATTTAACCACAGCTTGTTTAGTAATGTGTTGTAGACTCTAAGGGGTTTTGTTCACTAGAATGCTGTTGTAAATGGCAATGGGTCAAGGTTTACATAGTTATCGTGGCCCAATTAACACCTGCTGGTAGATGCCGTAACTACACCATCTTTTTCCACTGACGGCCTATTCGAAAGTAGAAGATTTTGATTGTCTCTACTCGCCAAGGCTGCATTTATTTGGTCAAAAGTAAAAACAGTAATATTTTAAAACTATATTGAAGCAGTTTGAAGTAGTTTAAAGCTTGAACTTTGAAGTTTTTGATGACCATACAGTAATAGACCTTTATCGCAGTTCGCGTGTCATCACATCCGGCTCTGATTAGTAGCGTAAAGGAATTTCCGCCTGCATTATTGTCAGTGGACAGACGAATTTAGTTGGACTTAGCAATAAACGTCAATATGAAACAGTTTATTTATACTGATGCCCTACTGTCATCCTTCATTTTAATGTTTAACATGATCTGATTGACGCGATTGTCAGCGCTGCCGCTGTTGCCAGTGATGACGTTAATGAATAGCAGCACTGCTCAAATTACTCCCATAGGAATAATCGGACTGATTTACATTTATTTTTTATATTATTTTGTGTATTCTTGCAGTATATTTATTATGATTAACTCCCGTTTTTGTATACAGTATAATGCTGTCATTGCACTCGATCACAGATGATATGACTCGTTTAAGATGATCAATCTAGTTATGTTATAATGCTCTATGGGTTGGAAATATTTGTTTATTTTGGACCAATTTATTTTATCGTAATTACTGAGGATTGCATCGTAAAGTGCATTCATTAAATATGTAAGTATAATTGTTTAATGCAATACGTTTCCCCCAAACCTTTAATCTAAAACAGTTCTTAGTCGTAATTAATATTTTAAGATTTGGTTAATTTAAATGCTCTTTAATGTTATATGCTGTTTGTATTGTTTTCTTGCAGTTCTATAATAAAATAAGGTACTCAGACTCTGAAGTATTGCGCATACACATAGTATGGCTTGCGCGCTCCCCTTTAAGTCACAAAATAATACATCGGAATATCATGAAACCATCTTCCTTGGTTTTACAATACTTAATTAATGATTGTAAACTGAGTTTGATGTGTTTAGAAAATGTATCTGTGCTGAATTTTACATAAATCACAACAATCCCATGCTATGGGCACAGCCATTGATACAGGCGGCAGCGGAAGTTTTTTACGCTTCTATTTGAAACTTCCGCTCTTCGAACGCGGAAGTGTGATAAAGGTCTGTATCAGAAAAACAGATGATAGACAGACAGACAGATAGATAGATTAGTGGTTAATATGATAATGGTTACTGGCTGTTCTGGGTGGTTGCTATCCAGGGTGTTGTGGGTGATTACAAGCTGGTTGTTAGGGCGTTGTTAGGCTAGGTGGTTGTTAAGATGTTCTGGGTGGTTACTAGGCAGTTGCTAGGGTGGTTGAGGTGGTTGCTAGGTGGTTATTGGGTTTTCTGGGTGGTTGCTTGCCAGAATGTTGTGGTAATTACAAGCTGGTTGTTAAAGTGTTCTGGGTGGTTGCTACTTGGTTGCTAGGGTGGTTGCTAGGCGGTTGCTAAGATGTCCTGTGTGGATCCTAGGGTGTTGCTAGATAGTTACTGGGTGTTCTGTGTTGCTAGGCAGTTGCCAGTGTGTTGTGGGTGGTTGCTTGTTCGTTGCTCAGGTGTTGCTGGGTGGTTGTTAGGGTGTTCTGGGTGGTTGCTATGTTGTTGCTAGTGTGTTGTGGGTGGTTGCTAGAGTGTTGCTAAGTGGTTACTGTGTGTTGTGGGCGGTTGCTAGGGGTCGATAGGCAGTTTGCTAAGCCATTGCTAGGTGGTTTTTAAGGTGTTCTAGGTGGTTGCTAGGAAGTTGCTAGGACAGTATGGGTGGTTGCTAGGCTGTTGCTAGGGTTTTGCTATATAGTTACTGGGTGTTCTGGGTGGTTACTAACCAGGGTGTTGTGGGTAGTTGCTTGTTGGTTGCTCAGGTGTTGCTAGGTGGTTGTTAGGGTGTTCTGGGTGGTTGCTGTGCTGTTGCTAGTGTGTTGTGGGAGGTTGCTAGGGTGTTACTAAGTGGTTACTGGGTGTTCTGGGTGCTTGCACGCCAGGTTGTTATGGTGGTTGTTAGTTGGTTGCTGGTGTGTTGCTAGGCAGTTTGGTTGGTTGTTAGGGTGTTCTGGGTGGTTGCTAGGCAGTTGCTAGGAAACTGTGGGTTTTTGCTGGGTGGTTGTCAGGGTGATCTGAATGGTTGCTATGTTGTTGCTAGGCGAATGACAGGGTGTTCTGGGTTGTTGTTAGGCAGTTGTTAGGGTGTTTAGGTTGGTTGCTAGTCTTAGCTTGTTTAAGCTGGACTCCCAGCTTGTTAATCTAAAAACCCCAAACCCCCCAAAACCCTTTAAACCGGGTAATAGACCAGACTGAGAAACTAGAAAAACAGCTTAGGAAGGTTTTTTTGTCGTCTTCTTCCCAGCAATTCACACTTGCCTTTGACTTTGTGTTCATGTAGTACCATGTAGCATGTAGGTCACACAGCCGACTTCCATACAACATCCATGCAGCTGCCATTGTGATGAATGGAAATGCTAACGGATAGCTCTCTCCAGCTATATTAGACCTCCTTGGCTAATGCTAACATTACAGAACCTCTTTCTTTGAAGTGAAGCCATAACCCGTGACTCAGATGTTACTCGTGTTCAAGAAGATTATGCTAGAGAAGATTATTCTGCTGTCATTTGTAATCTAAATAAATACATGTGACAAAGAGCATCATGTTATGACTCTCAGTGATACAGAATGCATACAATAAGAAACACAGATGTTTTGCCAGAAATGCAAATGAGCAGCACAGCAGAGTTTGCTCCTGTCTGTTGTGTGCGAGACGAGCAGCAATCGCAGGCGGCTCTGGCAGGTGGACCCGACCGCAGGTCTGCTGATGTGTAGTGGCATCAGTGTTTAGTCTTTTACCCCAGGCGTTCAGGAGGCTGTCGCCGTCAAACTGTGTGTGAATGTGTGTGCTGGCAGCTGTGTTTGTGTGCGACAGCCATTTAGCATCTTTTCCATGGCAGTCAGTACAGGTAGGGGTTCTTATATTAGAAACCCTTTTGTCCTTTGTACAGAGCAGTACAGTTGTCGCAAAGTACCCATCAGACGAAAAATAAAGAAAAACAGCCAGATTTGTACATTTTCTGAGGAAAATGAGAGTGCAAAGTTCCATGCTACAATGCTAGATTGCTGTGAGCAGTTGCTTGGGCATTACCATAGATATCCTCTATATACATAGGTGCCTCATTAGCGGCTGTTCTTATGGGCCACTCTATGTAAGCAGTCCACTTTGGAACGGTTAAAGCAGGTCCGTGAACACTACAGATCAAGTTGACTGCAGTTGTAGTCAGTAATTAGATTAGATTAGATTACATAATTGCTCATAATCAGATGACAGTTACTTTTTCATAGATTACACGATTACATATTATTGACAAAATGGCAGTAAATTATTCATAATTTGTTTCACCCTTATTCTTCTTTTTTCTCTCTTAAATTTCCCTTTCTGAAGTTCTACTGTTTACATTTGGAAAGTCTTCCAGCTTTTCACCAATCCCCTGTAGTTCATTCATGAACCCCAGTTTGGGAAACCCCGGCATAATGTAATGTTTAATACACTTCAGGATGTTGATTAAAAAAAATGGAATATATTTTAGGTCAAAAGTAATCTAAAAGTAATCAAAAAGAAATCTCGGCACCTTTTACACCCGAGACTGCGCAATGTTGTGGCATCTTAGAAATCTCATTGATTTTTTACTGTGAGTGACGACACATTGACTGTTTCAAGATGGCAGATGTGTTAACGTGTCTAAAATGGTCAAATATGGCATCTACCTATTCATATCTAAGGGGCATTACTACGAGTCTATGATGTGTTTTGAGTGTTTTTAGCATGTTGCTGTTTGGCTACTGCAGTTGCTATGTCTTTACTAGGGTGTTTTAGGTTTCAGGTTGGTTGCTTGTTGACCCAAGTCAAAATCCACCCAAGGTTTCTATGATATTCAGTTGTTTTTTTGTTGTTTTTTATCCATTAAGCCACAAATCATAAATCTGATCAACTAATAGTGCCCTTTTCCCTAAAGGGATAGTTCATCCAAAAATGTTGTTCCAAACCCGTAAGACCTTCATTCATCTTCGGAACACAAATTAAGATATTTTTGATGAAATCCGAGAGCTGTCTGACTCTCCATAGACAGCAATGCCCAGAAAGGTAGTAAGGGCATCGTTAAAATAGTCCATGTGACAGTCCATGTCCTTATGAAACTACGAGAATACTTTTTTGTGCTCAAAGAAAGCAAAAACTGTAACTTTGTAAAAGGGATCAGTGTTTCATCAGCAAACGATGCATCTTTGTATTTGAGTGTATTTGTATCCCGTTGGAATCAACTGAAATATGGTGTCTGATTCCACTGATTTCTTTCATCTATATTTATATGAAAGCTCTGTCTCTCTCATTTCAGATCATCACATTCTTCAACAACGAGGTCTACACTAACGACAACCATGCCAGTCGTCTGTCTTTTGCGGGCGACTACCTGAACGGAGACGCCTCTCTCCTGATCAGCGATCTGCAGCTGACCGACTCTGGAGAATACCATTGTAAGGTCAAGACCGGCGGCAAATACCACTGGAGCCAAGTCAACCTCATTGTGCTCGGTAAGGCTCATCTTCCTGGAATCAGCGCCCAACCGTTTCCTCCATCGGCCAGCCTCGCTGTGATTCGATTTGATCATTCAGATTACAAAATTTGGCCATTATTGACATAATCTAGAAATATGATTGGTTGCATCCGCTGCCCAGACACCCTCAGCTCTGGTGGCTGGTGACGTTTGCTTCACTTTGGATGGTAAATGGAAAGGATGTTAATTTGAAATGGTGGGATGAGGGAACATTGATTGAGCTCTATCTCTTAAAAACAGAAGAGACAGAATTAGGAGCTTATGTGATTTCTCTTCTTCTAGCAAAACAGTTTACTGTCATCCCAAATGAGGTTCAGATGAGCTTCTTATGATTTGATATTTTGCTATGTCTGGTTTCCATTATTAGACCGCAGGGTTTCCGAGCCGTCATTCAAGCGCAGTATCTCTGACACCACAGCTCTCAGCCAAGAGAAGAACTGAAAAGAAACATGTTTCTTTTTATTTAGCCTCATCTCTATCATATGCTCTTGCTGCATAGTTCCTATTTTCAAGGACTCGCAGCTTATGCCGAGCAGTTTGAAGTTGTATATCACGTCTTAATTTTATTTCCTAAGTCATTTTATTAACAGATTAGTGCGCTAGCCACAGAGGGACAGGATATTGGCGTAAAGTTGAAAGAAAGAGAAAGAGAGAGAGGAATGGGAGGATGGATTGATGTAAATCCGGCCTCCACCCTAGAGTTTCTCTCATTTATTAACATATCACAGAAGATTAGCTCAATACTGCCTTCCCATAATCCTCTCTCACTACTCTTCTTTCTCCTTCCTCTCCGTCACTCTATAAACACATTACTGCGAGCTAGTGCTCACATTATTGTGTTATTTCCAGCCTGTATTTTGCCAGTTTATTGAAATTTGCAGTTGAGAGTGGACAGGAAATGATCACAGTACGGTTGCACCAGTTGTTCTTAAGTTCTTCCTTGAATTAGATACACCAGAGGCTTAGTAACTACCAGAGTTGGGCTACTTGGACTCCCAACTCTGAAATTATGACTGAACTCTGATTCCAACGCACTCAGGTGGACTTGACACTGAACATTTTTAAGAGTACAGACGAATCCACATCATGTGTAACAGATAAAAAAAAAATAAGTATCAACATAAAATTAAGATAACAAGACATTAATAAACTTCTCACACTGAAAAACTTAATTGGTTAATGATTTGGACTCTGACTCAATAATGTGTACTTGGACCGAAAACTAGTAAATGCTTGCACCATTGGTTCTTAAGGCAGAATGTAGCTTGTAGGTTGTAAGTACAATAAAACGTTTACCTTCAGTGATCAAACAGCAGCCTTGAAATTCATTCAGTTGTGAGTGAATTTCAGCGTATCAACAGAACTAATGGTAAACTAAGTTCCCCTGAAATACGATACTTAATAAGGAAATAGTTTGTATATGTCTATAAGGAGCAATAAATACTATGCTGCAACCAGCCCCAGTAAATCACACAAGTCTCACAGGCATTAATCACAAGGCTATGGGTCCAAAACTTTGGAGATTTTTTAATAAATTGCCTGCAACAATATTCCCTCTAAGCTCTGCTTGTTTCTTGAGATTTCTTGAATCAGAGCTAAATGAATGGGCATCATTTCAACTGGAGTCCATCCGCATGTCCATTGATTTTCAATATGGAGCTGAAGCTGTGAAAAATCTTGTTTGCTGATTATTTTATGAGATAAGGACTACATCCTAGAAGAGTATATTTATTTCAGGTGCCAAACGGAATTGCAGAAATAATGACTGTTTCCAATCATACAGTCCACAGAAGTCATGCATTATTATTTTACTCTCTTGTCTTCTTGTGAACAACAAAACAAGGCTACATAACTATATTAAATCATCCTGACCAGTGTTATTTTAGTATCATTGAGATACTGTTATAGATTTTATTAATTTTTGTATTTTCTGTTTTCATTTTATTTCAGTTGAAGTTTTAGTAAATTTCTTGTGTGGTTTGTCATTTTTATAAATTCTTTTTAAATATGTCTACATAGTTTTTATTTTATTTCTGTTTTACATCAAGTTAAACTAAATGAAAATTTCCTCTTGGCAACTAGCTGAAATAAAATAAATTTAAGTTTTTTTATATATTTTATTTAATTTTCAGTTAAAGTGTATTTTATTTAAAGTATAACAAGGCAAGGCAAGGCAAGGCAAGTTTATTTATATAGCACATTTCATACACAATGGTAATTCAAAGTGCTTTACATAAAAAGGAAGTAAAATAGTCATTAAAAGAA
>JAFVLL020040679.1:0-12472 GCA_021397915.2 Tor tambroides
AAATATGAAAAGTATTTTGTTTTACGATGAAAAATGAAAACATTTTCCCATCACCTACAAGTTTGTTTGACAGTCACACTGGGAACTCAAATAACCTTTTTTTCCCCCAGATTATTGTAGCCCAAAATGAATTACTTTACTGATCTTTTTTCATATTTGCAATACAACTTGACTGACTTGGGATGCATGAATCTTCGTTGGATAATATTGCTTTCTTTTTATGTTTTATGCAAAACTTTTGCAAGTGATCGTAAATAATCTGGGAAATGGCTGAAAATACATTAATTAGAAAATACCGCATCAGTACTGTACAGCAGATGGGAATACCACTGTACACTGATATATACCATGGAATGGCAACCAAATTCATGAACAATGGTATTACCAAGAGACACATCCAAAAACATGGTATTACCATAGTAAAATTCCAACAAAATCTGGATGAACCATGTTTTACTGGTAAGAAAAGTACTGTGGTTGTACTATTATAAGATTTAGTACTATGAGGTTGGTGTGAGGCTGTATGGTCACTAGTATATACTTCAAGTACAGTTGATTTTGAAAGCTATAGGTAATGTAAAAGTTAACCAGTCATGTCTAAGTGCAGTATGTATGTTTACTATGCAGTAGGTCAACATGCATGACCTGTATGTAGGCTATATTTAACATATAAGCTATATACCCTGCAGGACATTTTGCTCTGCAGCCCTAAAATCTCCACAAACACTTACAAGAAGTGTAAATTACACTTCTTGTAATTTACACGATATTCTAATTAATTTTTTTCAAACACCGCATCACTTAACCTCTTGCAGTTCAAGTACGTTACAACAAACTTTCCTTGTTAAGCGCGTATCCGCAAGTTTTGTATGTACGACATGGATAATACAGTTAAAATTACTTAATAAAGAAAACAGAAAACACTTTTCCATAAGTTCATTGTTAGCACACTTACCCGAATGCCCTTCACGAATGTAACCCCCTCCTCATCGGCCGGGTCGAAGGAAACGTGGCGTGAGCTGCCGTTGCCCCCCATCACTGCGACAGTCTATATCTCTACAGTTTAACGCGATAATTATTGTCAATAAAATACAAAAAAAATATTTTTCTAAAGGACTGGGATGTTCAGTATGGGCTTCGACATCTAAAGCCCAAAAACGCGTGTTCAGCTCAGCCCTTCCCACTCTCACACCCAGAGGAATTTCACTCCACAGCCCGCTGAGAGCCAGCGATTCATTTCTGTCAGTTAATAAATGTTTATAATTATCACTAAATGTTATTTGTTCATATATCTGGGAGCATACACGCTTTATAAGTACTTGAAATGGACATTATACGCTTTTTCGTGATGTTAAATATTTGGGGCTGTGGCTATGATACATTATACATGATGCGTTTATTATTATTCAAAATTATTCAGAATAAAAAAATGTAAATCATGCTTGAAAGCTTACTTTTTGAACAATCTAATTAAATTATCAAATTTACAGTATTAACTACATTGAATTTTGGTGGAAAAAATGTTTTTCAGCTAATGGATATATTTGGGAGCATAAGCTTATTCAAGTTTATAAGCACTTAAGTTTATAAGCAAGTGGTTCTGTGCTGTTCGGGATACTATGTCTGGGGTCGAGAGACTAATACTATATTAATAACACATGAGGTGTTGTTATTATTCTTCATCAATATTCAAAATGTTAAAGCATAGTTCTGCCTAAAAATGTAAAACATACACATGAAAACTTACGTTTTTTTTAAACACAATCTCATTAAATTACTATTATTTTACAGTATTAACAATAAGTGCATTAACTACTGTACTTTGGAGCAGAAATATGGTTATCATGATGAATTTTTGTAGTGGGTTATCATTATCAGTATAAAAAGCCTGGGAATTATTAATTGTTCAGAAATTATGAAATTTGAATGAATAGTCCATACATTGGGTACACAAAAAACGCAGATAAGATTGAAAGAACTGCACAAAAGACACAATTTCCATCAGTTTATGTCTCAGTTTGTGTTAGCTGATAAAAAAAAAAACATCTTACACAAATCCAAGTTACAAATTCTAGCCTCATGAACATAACTGTAGATATTTCCTACAGTATTGGCAGTCGTTTTCTACAGTATTGCTTTAGTTCACCTCGAAACTCACCTGACTGAAACATTAGTGGAAGGTAACTACAAAATGTCAAATATGATATACTGAATGACTACAACCTAAAATGCTAATGCATTATCTTTCGTAATCTTTCTTACTGTATTATTTCACCTGAATAAAGACATGTAAGTGGGCCAACATATTTACTGACTTACTAAAACCGGCTGTGTTTAAAAACGGAAAAGAAATAAATACCACTAACTTGTAATGAACATTAACACTTATGAAAAAAAAATAGCTCTGTCCTGAATATGCTAACAACTCTAGCAAAAATTGACCATTATGTTAAAAATTTAAAATTGACCATTATGTAAAAATTGACCATTAAGTTTTAATGTGCGAAGAAGTAGATATGAAGTAAATATGGTGCCAGGAACAAAATAAGTGTCTATTTCTGCAAAAACAGACCTAGATCTTGAAAACAAGTCACGGACTGTAAAAACCTACGGGCAAACGCTCTAAAAAACTTACACACACACCTGGCTCAAAAACAGCTCATAAAATTGACCCAAATGTACCTCAAACACTCATCCACTCACAGTGAATAACTTAAAAATGAATAGTAATGGGACACACACCAATAAAACACACTTGCACAAAGCTAAAGAGGTATTACAGTTCCTTTACAATTTACTATAAAAGTGTCTTTCCACCACAGAACAAAAAAATTCAAAAGGTAAGTACAAATTTTTCTCTCACAATTTGGACTTTTCTGGCTTTCTTGCAATTCTGAGTTTATATCTTGAAATTCTGACTTTCTTCTTAGAATTCTGAGTTTGAATCTCACAATTCTGACTTTTTCTCAGAGTTAAAGAGTTGTGATTACCTATTTCATTTTTTTACTCTGTGGCGTACATGGGCTTTCATAATTTACTCTGCCTTCTTGTCAGCTTTCTCTCCTTTCATTGCCACACGAATGCTGGACCACACTTCCGTGTAGAGCAGCGTTCCCAGGAACACCACAGCTGTGCCGACCCAGTGCCAGGCTGTGAAGGGATTATGGAAGTACAGGATGGAAATAATGAGACTCAGGAATTTGCGAAGCGTCACCACTAGTGTAACTGTGAGCGATGCACACTCCGTGGTCAGAATGAACACGCCGCGGATGCACACGTATCTGAGATATCGGGCTAAGGATGAAATATACTGACTGTATACAGGCTTTCTACTGCTCTGTCCAATAAAAAGCCATATGGAAAATTTGGATATGACAAAAGAGAAAGGATACTGGGTGATGACGTTCATCAGCAGGTATAACCACATGACTGGCACAGACTGACCAATCGCGGGGATTTCCACTGGAGCTTTGAGAGAAAGTCATTGGTTTGTTATTTCAAACAAAAAAGCCACAAAACAAAACTTTTCAAGGCTTATATACACTACCATTCAAACGTTTGGGGTTTTGAAAGAAATCAGTACTTTTTTTCAATAAGGATGCATTAAATTGATCAGAAGTGATAGTAAAGACATTTGTCACTAAATATTTCTATTTCAAATAAATGCTGTTCTTTTGAACTTTCTATTCATTCAAAATTATCTGTATAATGGTTTCCACAAAAATATGAATCGGCACAACTGTTTTCAACATTTATAATGATAAGAAAGGCTCCTTAAGCAGCAGATCAGCATATTAGAATGATTCTGAAGGATCTTTGACACTGAAGACTAGAGTAACGATGCTGAAAATAAAGCTTTGCATCACAGGAATAAATTATTTTTTAAATATATATTTTGAAGTCAGTTTCTGCATGGAATAAAAAAAAACAAAAAACAAAACACTAATTAGTCACAATTACCTTTTTAATTTTTCAAATAAATGCAGCCTTGGTAAGCACTGTTTATAAAAATATTTTTCAGCGGTGATGATTAATTCACTATATTATTCCCTTCAGAATCATACTCACAGCTCTGGCTGAAGAGCACGGCGTATCTGTAGATGTCTGTTGACAGCAGGAGGAATCCCGGTAAAGGCAGACAGTGCTGAAAAAAGGCAGAAAAATGCCACTCAATCCCACATACACTCTTATGAAAAAATGTTGCACACTTGAATACAGCATCAAATGTATAGTTAGGGACTCACATTGTAAAACAGAGCCTCCTTGGAGTGTTTGCCATACTTCTTGTACAGTGTTTCCTGGAAAATGCCCATTCTTGCTGACATCAGCAAGGCGAACGTCAGCATGGCGATCCCTGAAACATAACAGCACTAATGCAATCAAATATCATGCTTACGTGACTGAAAAATAAAGTTCAGAATGATAGAATTAACCACATACACTCAGTAAATGTATTTGGAATTGCATACTAACACACTACTAAAACTATTTTAGCAGTATGCAACAGATTTTTAATATTTTTGCATCTCATATGCTCATAAAATTTGTATTTATTTAATCAAAAATACAGTAAAAACACTAATAATATGAAATAACAAATAACTTTTTTTAGCATCATTACTCCAGTCTTTACGTTTTGTTTTTTTTAGGATTCTTTGATGAATAATGTAGCATGCAACCATTTTAAATGCAACTAATGCAGTTTCATCATATTCATTTTTAAATGGTAGTATATACTATACAATATGCAGAAAAATGTGTGAATGTGTAGTGAGAATATTACCTAGAAGCCAATGCATGAAGGCATAAAAACCATCTTCCTCTGTGGCCCCTTTCTCAACATTCTACAGAAATATAAAACCTGACATATTAGGTGAAGATAAATGTAAAATAAAGCATTGAAAGGCAAGTACGGTATGTCTGTTAATACAAAGCAACTACTAATACAGTATTTTGCGACCCAGTCTGAAGTGACTCACCACTTGTTTGGCCGACATAATAGTGCAGATGAAAATGCCCACAGACACCAGCACGATGGAGAGATATTTACTCGCCGAATATCTGCAAATAATAACGTGACTAAATAATATGCAAAATGAAATTAAGTCATGTTTTTGTGCATGATCTTCAGCCTACCTTTTCTTCAAGATGATAATACCGAGGATCATGTTTGCTATTAAAGATCCCTGTGATCAAAATGAGAAGTTACATAGATCATTAAGGCATGTTTTTCAAAGCAATGAATGAATGAAATGAATGATACTCACTGATCTGAAAATCATGTGCAGCGGCATGGCGATGTTAAAGTTCAGGGCGTAGTTATTGATCACGCTGACCGTAAAGAACATGGTCACCATGATCACATAGTTACTGCAAAGGAGAAAAACATTAAAAGTCATGAAATACTCATAGGCAGGAGGGAAAACAATACTGAATTTAAAGGGGACCTATTATGCAAAAATCACTTTTATAAGGTGTTTGAACACAGTTGTGTGACTGCAGTGTGTGAAAACACCCAGCCTATAATGGTAAAAATCCACCCACTCATTTGTTTATAATCTAAAAAAAATTATAAACAGTCTTTCAGAATGAGCTGTTTCAGATTCTCCCTCTGTTCACGTCACCGAGGGGAAAAATCCCGCCCGTTAGTGACGCTGCCCTATAAGCAGAGACATAGCCCTGAGTGAGAAGCTGCGTCCGCCTCCGCCATTAACGTTACTGATTACTGTAGCTGCTGGAGATATACAATGTCAGCCAAAGAGGCTTTTCAAGTGTTGTGTTTTGGGATGCACTAACGAACATAGGACTCGCCATAATCTCCCCTCATCTGAGCCGCTGAGGACACTGTGGTTAAGTTTCATTGTCTAAGGAAATGTCCCTGAAAAAAAATCGGTGAAGTCCCCAATACTTGTAGGGATCAATACCAACACTTCGTGCGCGAACGTCAGCTCCAGGCAAAGTATCACATGTTTGTTTTCTAAAATGCCCTTCTAAAAGAACTTCTTGGCACTCTGTAAGGCTAATGATGCTAAAGCTACCCTTGTCTCTGTCTGTTCTCACTGGTGCTGCCCATGAATGATCATGAATAGGAATGTGGTGGTTAAAAGTTGCATATGAAAGCAATGTGAGTTGATCGCTTGAGTTTGTTGAGCTTATAATCACGAGTGGGACTTACAAAGTTTGTGATAGCATGCCATGCACCATGAGACCAGCTATGTTGTTATTTTTATCGTGCTGTGCTCCCTGTCTGTGCAATTCATAAAAGCAAATTTATTATGCACAATACAATCAGATGATTGAAACAGAGTAAGTTCTCTGTAAAGATAACAGGCTTGTACTAATCGTGGAATGTTTATTTGCAAGGGAGGCTAGCACTTTTCTTGTACGAGACTTGAGCTCTTGAAGCTCAGCCCTCTTCTCTGGGAGCAGCAGCTCATTTGCATTTAACGCTTACACTCAATATCAGAGCGTTTGGGTTCATACCCTAAAAGTGGTAATTTTAACAAGCTATAAAAAATTATCTGTCGGGTATTTTGAGCTAAAACTTCACATACACACTCTGGGAACATCAGAGACTTATTTTACATCTTGTAAAAAGGAGCATAATAGGTCCCCTTTAAATAATGAAATATATATATATATGTTTGAACAGTGCTAGGTAGATTACTTACAAATTGTAGTCAGTTGCTGATTTCAAATTACATGACAAAAATTGTAATTACTAACATAATCTATTACATTACATATTTTAGGTAACATAATCTGACTGCTTTTTGATTACTTTTGACAGTACTGGTTTATGGTACATCAGTACTGCACCATACTGATGTACCATATCCAGGGCGTTTGTAAGTTGATAAAGCAAATTATTCATCAAATTATTTTAAAATGTAAAATACTTCAAAATAAAACACTTTAACATAAAAAGATGTGACCATGCGACCAATAAATGACATCAGAAAACTGCAAACATGCAAATGTATTGTTAAATTATTGACTTATTATTATTTAATTAATAACTTAAAATTAGAATAAAGTTAAAGAAGTCAGAATACAGATTTAAATTCCCAGGGTCTACAGCACATAAATATATCAATTCAAAGAGGTTTTGCAAGCTATATATGTTAATTAAATGTACAAACTGCAATGTTTTAATGACAATTACATTTTATTTAATCATTGTACAATAACCAATTTTGTAGATTCCCACTTAATGTCAAGTATAAAGTCTGTCCTGAAGCTGAACCATTAATGTCAGATATGCATCTTATCCTGTGGTTCTAGATTTAGCACAAAGACTGTAACATAAGTCATCTTGTCGAGGTTCAAAACTGCACGACTATGTTTGGAATGGAAGTGTACTGCTTAACGCCCACTGTGCAGTATATACTGTATATTACATTAGAAGTATGTGAAACATTATGCAGTATGCTATATTGTTATCACAACACCACATTTAGCAAGTGAAGTCCAGTTATCATATCTGACATTCTATGAAAATATATAAACTGTGCACAGCATGCACACTGACAACTGCAAAGTTATTAGCTGTCTGAACTGTTGACTCACAAACCACCTGTCACTGTGACAAAGCAAAGTGTTCACCTCTCACCTATAATAATATAGTAATCAATAATGATAATCACTGCCTTTTACCTCGTTCAACAAGCAAAAACAGGATGTTTGAGTAAAAATGCACAATTATGCATTTATTTTTTGACAAAACAATAAATGAATGAATGAATGAATGAATGAATGCACATATGACATGATGGGAATCTGGCAAATCATTCAACCTATAATAATAATCAGTGAAGTTTACACTTTTTACTAATCTATTCTGAAGTTAAAACAAATTGTTAGAATTCAAATGCGAATAAATGTTAGAAATTATTAACCTGAGGGGTATGTGTGGCTTTTTGCGTCCAAAGTTTGTCTCAAAGATGAACCCTTCCAGTGCAATGAAGGCAAACTGGGCAAATGTGACAATATTCCCACATCCTGGGAAATCCCTGTAAAATATACAATTTAAAGAAGCACGAAATTACAGCATATATGACATCAAAATGCACTAAATACAAACTCAAATGTGAAAAAAACGATCATATATGAGAGAAATGCAACTCACCTAACCAAAAGTTCCAAAAACACAACATTACTGCAGCAACCAACAAACACCAAAGCGATCGCAAATAGCGTATTCATTGCTAAAGACTAAAATGAAACAATCACAACAGTTATTTCAGCTTTACACTAATCCGGATGTTGGCATTGTGAATAATAAATGTCCAAATGTTCCTGCACTAGTAAACTAGTAATACTTCAATGAACACGTCTCCCGGCTACAGACATGCCTTCCTGCCTCCCACTGCGCCTGCTGGGATTTGTAGTTTTTTTTGGCTCAATTCAGAACGCATGCGGATATTACTGAAAACTACATTTCCCAGGAACACAACCGTTCATTCAAACTAACAAACGTAGCAAGTATTTGCTTGGGAGTAGCATGATTGCGAGAGGAAATAGTAATAATAAGATAGCTTTTGAATAAAACAAAGTGAAAATAAGAACAATAATAACCGGTTTCTGAATTTTTCGCAGCGCCTTCCTGCGTCATTTTCAGACGTTTAAAGTATCTCTACGTGTTTCCGGTGTCGTGGCGATCACATACAGAACAGTTTTATTCATCAGTCAGTAAACCGGCTGATAAACAACACAAACATGATTTCGTTAACGGACTCACAGAGTAAGTCAATTTTACAGTATCTCTGCTTTGCGTTAATGTTGTTACTTTAGATAGAAATACTGAAAATGCTGCTTTTAAAGCTGAAGATGTTGTGGAAGTGATGAATGGAAATGAATGAGGATACACGGCGTGGCCTCTAACAGTACAATCAAATCACTACTATAGTAAAACTCTGTAATCTAATATTAGTAGAATTGTGATTCTGTAATAATACCATCACCATTATGGTAACGTACCCTAGAACAGTACTATCGTATATAAATATGGTGATCATTTGATTATATCATTAGTACAACCAACTTATACTATCTAATGTTGAGTATCTATCTATCTATGATATATTACCATGGTAACATAATCTCTGATGTGCTTTGGAGTACTACTTAGATACCCTGGTATATGGTAATCATATGGGACCTATTATTATTATTTAATCTTTCAAATCATTAGAAAGAAGAAAAGCATCAGTACTATATTATTACTTACACTTAAGTAGTTAATCTTAAATATGACTTATTTGCATGCCACTCTATATTTGTAACGCAGCACTAATAAAGGCTGTTATGTTTTTAACAGAGATCGGGATGGGGCTGACAGGCTTCGGCGTGTTTTTCCTCTTCTTCGGAATGATTCTGTTCTTTGATAAAGCGCTCTTGGCCATAGGAAATGTAAGTGTTTGCTTTAACACAGAAACAACGTTGTTTGAATAGAGCAGAACGTGACGTGAACGCTCAGATTTGTGTTAGGGAATTAAAATGCTGCTTGAACTGAAGCTGAAAGTCTTTTTGTGTTTGCAGATCTTGTTCGTCGCAGGTCTCTCATTTGTTATCGGACTGGAACGGACGTTCAGGTTCTTCTTCCAGCGGCATAAAATGAAAGCCACCGTTTTCTTTCTGGGAGGTGTTTTCGTGGTGCTCATCGGATGGCCCATTGTGGGCGTCGTCCTGGAAGTCTATGGATTTTTCCTACTTTTCAGGTGAGTTTTGTCACAGAATAAACCCTGGCAAGATGTTTAGGGTGGTTTTGCATAGGAGTTTATTTCGTTTAAAGCTACACTATGTATCTTTTTTTCCTAGAAATTAATCAAATTTAAATAGAGCAAGTACACTATCTCCTGAAGTCTTGTTTTTTGCCCTACTTTAAATGGTGGGCCTATAATAAATATTATTACTTTAGAGTTGTCAGGACGGATTTCCCGGGAATCGCCTATGTGTGTTTGCCTCTCATACACAACCTTGTTGAAAAATCCAGCATATGCTGGTTAGGTACATTTTGAAGCTTGGATGACCGTTTGAGCTGGTTTAAGTTGGTCCTTAGCTGGTCACGTGCTGGTCCCTCCTGTTCAGGACCAGCATAAACCAGCTAAGGGCCAGCTTAAACCTGCTCATGACCAGCTAAGGACCAGCATAAACCAGCTAAGGACCATCTTAAACAAGCTCAAACCAGTATCCATGCTTCAAAATCTACTTAACCAGCATATGCTGTTTTTTTGTTTGTTTTTTTAACAGGGAAGTAGCTTGAAATCAAAACAAATGAACCTGGAACCTAAGAGTTCCCAAACAACATGAATCAGCATTTGCATAGCATCATATTTTCTGTAAATTATGTTCAAAAAACCTTAACTGGTCCTGAGCTGGTTTATGCTGGTCCTTAGCTGGTCATGAGCTGGTTTATGCTGGTCCTTAGCTGGTTTATGCTGGTCCTTAGCTGGTCATGAGCTGGTTTATGCTGGTCCTGAGCAGGAGGGACCAGCACATGACCAGCTCAAACCAGCATCCATGCTTCAAAATCTACCTAACCAGCATATGCTGTTTTTTTTTAACAGGGAAGTAGCTTGAAATCACAACAAATAAACCTGGAACCTAAGAGTTCGCAAGCAACATGAATCAGCATTTGCATAGCATCATAGTGGTAAAATACACGTCTTTTGGCGGGTATTCTCCTGGTAAAATTAGTTTTCCAGGGGCTAAATATCACGTTATTGGGGTCGCCCACAGACATGAAAAACAACCCGCGGCAACTGTGTAAAAGTAACCCAATTCCGCGGGAAAACCGCGGACCTGGCATCACTAGAGCCAAAGTTCAACTCACATATTAATCAAAACGATGTTCTTCCCTGCTGAAAAAACCAGCATATGCTGGTTTTTTCAGCAGGTTTCCGCAAGTAACTTGTAGTTTTTCACTTCAACCACTAGAAGGACAAAAGTTACATGATCTAGCTTTAATATTACTTCATTTAATTTGGTGTCCATCTGTTTTCAGGGGCTTTTTCCCAGTAGCGGTTGGTTTCATTAGGCGGGTGCCTATTCTTGGATCTTTACTCAACCTTCCTGGTATCAGTGGGGTAAGTTAACTACAGTTTGCTGACACTTATGACACTAGTTTTTTTTGCTTGCATAAGTGACACTTAAAGCCCTGTCACATGACTACAATAATGTTGTTCTGTTTCTCTTTTAGTTAGTGGATAAAGTCGGTGAGAGCAACACCATGGTATAACAGTCAACGGTTTAGTATTTTCTTTTAGTTTTCTATGAGTGGCTCATATTTATATTTGTCATAATAGTGCTTCTGGTTCGGCGTCTTGCTGGCCAATATTTCTGAATGACAGATGAGATTTTTGATACTTTACCTGTGAAGAAGTCCAAGTGTTTTTTCTGGGACTGATTACCAAACCAAGTCAGGCGCTGCTTTTGTTACTGCATCACACGTCTCCCTCCAGAGGGCGACAGGGACCACTGAAATCCTAAATGACCACAAGATGGGCGGACCATGAAGATCCATTGAACCAACCTTAACTGAAAGGAATCACTGGGTTCTGAATGAAGTCGTTACTGTTTTTTATTGCGCTTTTATGTGCCAACTGTTCTGTTTTGCTCTTTTTATTTGTCAAAATCTAATTTGGACTTTTTCCACTTGATCTCCACCTAGTGGAGTGGACTGTTTCATCTCTTTGTGCTCACAAGGAAAATTCAGAAACCTACATGACATGCTGTTATTATACATGACTGACTTGTTTAAGTATTTGTAAATACTTCAAATGTGAGACTAATGTAAATTTTTACAGACAAAGATCTTGTTTAATAAATGGATTATATCCTTGACGGGTCTACTTGTCTGGTGTTAAACTCATTAGACATTACATTTAAATCCTTATATTAGTGCTCAGTGCATATATTACACAAAGACTGTATATATTGCTAGCAAGTGCTTTACACTTTGCACTTTCATTCAACATTTAGCGAGTACATTGACTATTTCCTGTAACCAACAGTCAGTTGGAAGTGTAACAGTGTCAATCAAAAGTTTGGACACACCTTCTTTATATAAAGTTCTTTATGACTGTTTTTCACATTTACTGATCAAACCATGACACAAATGAAAAACAAAAAAGTTCCTTTGTCTAGATTCCAGCTATGATCATTCTGGACTTTCATGAGGTGCATGATGGGATGCTTTAAAACACTTGAGCATGTAATATAAATGCTTGATGATGCTTTTCCTTGCAATCGGTTCCAATACATTTACTTTTTGAATCAAAAAATGTCAAGTTTTGCAATTTAATTTATATGCTGGCACAATTTCTATTTTTTGGATCAAAAGGTTTTTAAGATCACAAATCATCAATTCTGTCAGGTGTGTCCAAACTTTTGATTTGTAGTGTATAGTATTTGCTATATTTCACCATCAGACACCAAGATCTGCTTTCACACAAAGTGCTAATTTGACAAT
>JAFVLL020040681.1:0-26204 GCA_021397915.2 Tor tambroides
TTTTTTTCATAGTTAAATCAGTTTATTGAAATGAACAGTTTGAACTGATTCACTCAAATGAATCAAACTTTCCAATTCAATGTCCAGCCCTAATGAACATACATTACTGGATTACTGAAACATTTTAATGTATTTATGAATCATTTTTACCTTTGAGGGCAACCACAAAGTAAACACACACAGAAGTATTGATTGAGAAAACCCATCATGCGTCTGTGATTTCTAAAGGTCAAGTGAAAGTAGCAAAGGTTAAAGGTCAAAATAAGAGAGTTTGTCTTTTTAGTGTTGCCATATTCATCATGTTGCACCACCACAACTTCATTATGTTCATGTGTACGTGTTTGTACCATAGGTGTGTGCATTTGTTTTCCCCACAAACCAATAGAAATGTACCTAATTCCCTGCTGTTCACCCACTTCCCATAAACACACACACATACATTCACAATGGAAGGTGCTGCAGCTCCAGACAGCCTGTCGTCCCGCATTTCCAGCGGTTTAGATAAGCAAACTAAAAATACACACCCTTTTTTTCACCCTGGCCCTATATGTCTCATACACATCGTATCAAAACAGCAAGCTCATCCCATGATGCATCACTTATGTTTGTGTGATGTGTGTGATGTTTCTTTTGTAGTGTGCCAGATATGGTTTTGCATGAAGAGTTGTTTTTATAGATTCACCTGGAATCTCTCTCTCTGCGTGTGTGTGTGTGTGTGTGACTATATGAACTCAACAAATCTGTGGAACTCATTTGCATATCCTCCTGTGCCAAAACTTCCTGTACTAGAAAATAGTGCCGCAACTTTTCATGTTTAACAATACATGCAGACCTTGCCAGACGCACACTCATCTTTCTAATCTCTCCATTCTTTTTTTTCCATGGTAGTTGCTATTAAAACCCTGTGGTTTTATTAATTGCTTACGGGTTTTAAAGACCCCTGCAGCCCAACAAGGGTGTATGTGATCTTATGCTCCATAAAAGCGCTGTAAATTTTGGGAAATTCCTCCCTCTAAATGGAGGAAATTGGTGTACTTGTTCAGGGCAGAATGAAGTTCAGGTCATTTCAGGAAGTCTTGCATCAATACCTTCAAAAACCTGCCGAATCTGTTATATTAAAACAACATGCTTTGACACAATAATACCAACAACGTTGTGGTTTCATAACGTATATTAATAAATAATTCAACCGCACCTTTGATGAAGTAAATGATGTGTTCATTGCTGAGTAGAGGTCAAGCTTAGGTGACTTTGGTAATAATTCACTCAAAATGTATACAAAACATTAGCTTTGTGTGAGGAACAGACCAAAATGTTGTCACTCACTCAAAATCTTTCCTTTTTTTTTGTGTAAATATGAAAAGTTTGTACTTCCAAAACAGTGTTATTTTATACTATAAAATATATAGTATTAAATGTATTTATATTTATTTATTCATTGTTGTATTAATATTTATTTATACTATTATATTACATGTATTAATATTTTATATTAGCTTTTTTTTTTTTTTAGTAATTTATGTGCATATTTAATTTTTATTAATTTATTTTTATTTCTATTTAGCTTTAGTTTGTCAGTGCTTTAAGTAAACTTAAGTGTCAAATTTTTAATCTAACATTTATATGTAATTTTATTTCAAATTTTCGATTAATGAAAATGATTTTTAAAAGTTTTAGTTTTAGTTAACAGCATTGTTCTGATATAATGCCCACATTCTGTTGGGTTTAGTTAGACTTTCATTAGATTTTGTTTTGAAAACATGATTTATAGAGATATTTTCTGCCATTTAACCTGCTTAAAAAGAATAGTTAAGAGCATAACTCAGCGAACTTAAAGAGTTAGAGTTCCTAATTATGCGTAATTTAACTTAAAAAAAAAATATAGAAACAATTGAGTCAAAAGTTGACATACTGTATATGAAGAGTTCAAAGCTATAAAATTAAAGTTAATAGCAGCTCAGATTATTTGGTAAATTTTTGCGCAGATTTGGCAAGATCTCAATATAAACTCAATCTCTTGTGAATCTCTTCTGAGGTCACTGGGGTCTTTTTCTCAGAGAAAAAGAGTCTTCATTTGCTCCATTTGTTCTCCATTTCATCTCATTTCTTCTAGAAGCAACTGTTGAAGTATTAAGAAGATCTGAATGGATATTTCTCTATTCTTTGGGTAGTTAAGATGCTATACAAAGACCAGCATCCGAAACACAACATGCCCATCGATATCTACTCAGGAGTTAAATGAGATTTGCTTTTGGCCAGGTTAATATTATTACTAAAGCTCGTCGGATGCACTCCGGCAGGCATGGGGAGATGGACGACTTCCTCTGGGAATGAGAATAGAGTTTGTTAAGGTGAAGCGGGGCTTGTATGAATCGGTTAGTGTTGTAGGCCTCAGGGTGGGGTCAAGGTCAACATGTGGAACGAGTGAGTCATCAATCAATGTGATCCGCCGCCCTCAGCATGTTTGTCATCAATCATACTGATGGAGCCGTCCCTGCGTTTGGAGGGGAGGGGGGGTCAGAGGTAATTGTTAATTAGTGACTAAACCGTGTAGAACAACAGATGCCAGACCGTGAGACAAGAAGCCAATTGATGTTTCTTTCACGTATGTGTGTGTGTGTGTATGTGTGTGTGTGTGTGTGTGTGTTAGAGAGATCCTCCATGCCCTCAGGAGAGGAAACTGATCTTGATGTTTTTGTCTAAAAAAATCCTGGTGTTGTGCAAACTGTCATTAACACACACACACACACACACACAAACACACACACACACACACACACACACACACACACACACACACACACACACACACACATTTATCTAGCTATCTAAATGGAGACTTCCCATTGACTTCTGTTTTTCTTGAAGGGATAGACACCTAAAAATGATCTGCTCATCATCGTATCACAGTTTGTGGAATAAAAATATTTATTGCACTTTTTCATGCAGTGGAAGCATCAAATTTATCATTTTAATTGTCAGTATGTCTTTTGTCGAAATAGTTAATATTTGTTTTTCACAAAAAGTTATTGAATGGTTTCAGAAGACCTGGAATATAGTGCACAAGTTGTATGCACTACTTCTATGAAGATTTTTGGCAAGAAAAAAAATACTATTTTTCAGCTTAGATTAATGAAAAAGTTCAGGACAGTTTTTTAAAAATAAATAAATACTCTTTTTCAGCAAGAATACATTAAAATGATTAGAAGTGACATTAAAGACATTTATAATGTTACAAAAGTTTATTTTAAATAAATGCTGTTTTTTAACTTTCTATTCATCGAAGAATCCTAAAAAAAAAAATTTAAACATATTACACTTTCCACAACAATATGAAGCAGCACAACTGTTTTCAACTTTGATAATAATCAGAAATGTTTCTTCATATTAGAATGATTTCTGAAGGATCATGTGACACTGAAGACTGGAGTAATGATGCTGAAAATTCAGCTTTGATCACAGGAATAAATTTTATTTGAAAATATATTCAAATATTATTACAATTTAATAATATTACAATTAATAATATTACAATTTAATTTGAATAAATAGAAGACAGTTATATTAAATTGTAATAATATTTCACAGTATTGCTGTTCAAATAAATACAGTCTTGGTGAGCAGAAGAAACTTCTTTAAAAACATTAAAAATCATACCAACCGTAATCATAGAAGAAAAAGTCATAAAGTAAATAATGACATAATTTTCATCTCATATTCCTTAAACATAATTCATCCTATGAACATATACTTTACTAAAGAGTGAGTAGTATCGAATGAAGAAATGATTGACAGCAAGGTTTTAGAGTAGATTCAAACAGATAACAAGTGAAGAGAAAAGACAGAGATGAACAGAATGAGACAAGACTTTCAGGATGTTGTTTAATAAAAGTACAAGATGCTCTTGAAGCAGCCTGTCAGAGTGTGTGTGTGTGTGTGTTTGAGGATTTTGAGGAGCAATCAGGCCACCCACTGATGCATTCGTCTCTCATCGCGACTCGACCGTCTCTCAGCGTCTCGCTAATGGAAAGACGTTGATTTGAAGGGTCAGAAATGTGACTGATATATCTGCTCTTCATCCTGTATAGATATCAGGGAATGTCAGAATGCGTGTCGGAAACCAGAAGACACTTTTCTTTGTCTCTTTATCTGAGAGGGTCATGTCATATAGCCAGCGTTTGGATGTTTGGAGGCTTTTTGTCCTCACAGAAAAGCTCTTTCAGTTCGGTGAAGATTAAGTCCAGTGCAAAGAGCGAATGAGAGAGGCTTTCCTCTTCCTCTGGTATCTCCAGCACCTCTGGATCAATCTTAAACAGAGATTAGAGTCCTAGGCCGATGGTGATAATCTGTCGGGAGGTCTGTTCGCTTCTTTAGGATTAGCAGAGGAACATCTAAGAGCCTAATGCGAGAAAGTGCTTCTTGTGGGGTTTATTTTTGCTTCCAGTTTCTGGGGGTTTTCTACTCTCAGCTGTTTTCCAACAACATTTAACTCTATAAAGCCTACTGTATTATATTTGATACAAAAAACTTTACTGATAGTAGTCGTAAGAATACCTTAATTTGTTAGCAGTATTTCAAAATGAACACATACTTGGCTGAAGCAACTTAGCTTTACTTGATTACCCAGACATAATTTTTTAGAAAAATCGTGTTCAAATATGATCTCATCAGGCTTTTGTGGAGTTTTGATCATAAAACTAAGCATTTAAATATCAAAAGACAAACGTCGTATTTTTTATTTAATTTTTTTTACTATGGCAAAAATTACATGGACACAAGTCATATTTTTTATAATAAATATTCTCATATTACAAGTTTCACATCCATAAATGCAAGTGGTCAGAAAAGAAACCCAGTATTATCCAGTTCAAGAATAAAATGGCTTTATATTGAAACAATGCAAGAAGGACCGCTGTCAAGCTGTAGTGCTACTTAACTATGGACCTTTACAATTACTTACATTCCTCCGTTTAATTTATCTTTGTCTACCCCTTTTTTTGTGAATTATTATTGATTGATATGATTGATCATATTTTATGTTCGTTAAAGGCTATATGCAATGTGATCTTTAAAAAACAGCTGATGTGCGCTTTATATTTATTTACATGCTCACAAATCTTTTTAACAGTAAAAGCTTTTATATAAACTTAATATATTTATTATTTATTAATTAAATTGTATCATGTTTATCAAAATAGAGTAGAAAAATATACACCCCATTTTATTGATATTTAAATGGTACAAGCTTAAATATTATTCTTGTACATACAGACGCTGTATTAAACAGTACATAAATTATTAAATGAAAAGTCTTTGTTACCACATGCAAATATCTAAAACTTACTTGACAAATATATCTAACTGCAGTAAAGACAGCAAACAGTGCATGAAAGTACGACTTCAGTTCTCCGTTTTCAACTCCTCCCTTGACTTCAAGTGGCAAATCTCGCCGATCGGTATTCGGTAAGTTTGTCTGAGATGCCAGACGCCTCGCCTAGACTGAGGACGAGAGTGAAAATTTGCAGTCTTCCTTTAATCGTATTTGTGGCAGTTGTATAAGTGTCGGGGTGAACTCCATGCTGGTAGCGATAGTGCTTTACAATGCTGGCGGAAATAAGAGTACCCTGCTTCGAGTCAGAGCGGAAGTTGCGTGACATCATGTGAGAAGGGTCTATTAGCATAAACACAAGCCTGAGTGAGAAGCAGCAGTCCTCCATTATTGAAGATATACAATGTCAGCGCCAAAGAGGCATTACAAGTGTTGTGTTTTGGGAAGCACCAATGAACACAGGAGTATCCATAGCCTCCCTCCATCTGAGCCGCTGAGGACACTGTGGTTAAGTTTCATTTTCGAATGAAATGTCCCGGAAAAAAATCAATAAAGTCCTATGTGATGCAATCATTTCACACCGGACTGCCTCACAAACGAGGGTCAGTTCATCGCTGGATTTTCACAAAGTTTTATTCTGAAAGAGGGATCAATACCAATGCTTTGTGCGCGAACGTCAGCTCCAGACAAATTAAGCATGTCATATTTTGTTTTGAAATTGCCTTTCTGAAAGAGCTTCATGGCACTCTGTAAAGCTAATCTTGCTAAAGCTAGCGTTGTCTCTGCCTGTTTTCAATGATGCTGCCTTCACATACTACTAGAACGATCGTAAATAGGAATGTGGTAGTTAAAAATGCATATGAAAGCAATGTGAGTCGATCGTTTGAGAGTTTCTGACAGTGTCAGTGCGTGAGATTGTTTGTTGTTGCCGGTAAAAGGGAGCTTGAGCTCTTGAAGCTCCGTCCTCTTCTGAAAGGGGGCCGGGAGCAACAGCTCATTTGCATTTAAAGGGAAATACACAAAAATAGTGCATTTTGGCGCATACCCTAAAACTGGCAACTTAAACAAGCTATAAAAAATTATCTGTTGGGTATTTTGAGCTACAACTTCACACATACACTCTGGGGACATCAGAGACTTATTTTACATCTTTTGTAAAAAGGGCCATAATAGGTCACCTTTAATGCACAGATGATTTTTTTGCCATCATATGTTGGTTGTAGTTGCAACATCTACCAGCAGGAGATAACAGGGTCACGCTAACCACCTAACCCACGACCCCACGTTCCCATCGTTTCTGTTTGGTCTCTGGAGCCTGATAGAAGTTTATAGTAGTGCGCTGGAGTCTAAGGCATCTTTCATCCTCCTCGTTTTCATCCATACGCATACAGACGTCCAAACACACAGCGAGAGGTTTCCGTGCACACATGTGTTTGCACGTAAATGAGTGATAAGGATGATGGAAAACAGTGTTTTTCAGCCGGGAGGAGTAGGAGGACGCGACACGCTAGATTATTTAAACATCATGCATTCTTTATTTATGATGTCAAAACATGTTTTACTCAGATGTGCGAGGCGGATTCTCGAGACGTATGGAGGGAGAATTAAAGGTGACTGGTGCATGCTGGGAAAAGTCCCAGAATTCCTCATTCATCATTGTCTGGTCTGTCTCGCAGTCTCTTGACTTCACCTCCCTTTCCTGGCTTCTCTCTGCATCGTAAATGCATCATTGTTTTGTATATGGAAAACTGGCAGGTTTTCATGTTCCATCTTTGTCTACTTATATACTTTAAAATCATTTCATAATTGCCATATGTTTTATAAAAGTTGAGTCATACCCCAGGTATTTTGTTATCTGGGTAACATATTGGATGCCTTGTTTTATGCTGAAGTAACGTTGTCCTGCGTCTTTCCCTTCTCTTGTAGTGTGTAAGGTGGGCTACTACAGGTCTCTTTCTTCGGATGGCGGCTGTCGTAAATGTCCACTACACAGTTACTCCATGAAAGAAGGAGCTACTTCCTGTGATTGTGACAAAGGATATTACAGATCGGAGACGGATCCCGCTGCCATGCCTTGCACACGTGAGTTAAACTTAAACATTTGCACCAGTTTGAAGTGGGTGTACTGTGTTTTTTTGGACACTATGTTGATGATTGACATGGGTATTTATGTGACTTTATCAAAATTGTACTTGTCAAATATTACGGTTTCCATTTTATAAGCATTTTAACCTACTAAAGCCTGACATAATAGTCCGAAAAAAAGATTTTTTGAAATGGAACGGTTTACTGAACCACTGAACAAAATCTAAAAATGCAATGCAATACAGCGATGACTGAGAGATTAACAAATAAAGTTCCTCAAAAGCCTGATGATCATACTGTATATCTGATACTCACATTTTAACATGATTTTTCAAAAAAAAAAAAATTATGTTTGGATAATCAAGTAAACCTAAGTTGCTTTAGTCCAAAAAGTGCTCATCTTGAAATATTACTATCGATATATAGTTATCTTATAAAAACTCTATAAAAATAATAAATATAACTCTATAAAAATCAATAAAAATTTCACATCAAAAAGACACATGAAGCACAAACTGAAAGTGGATGTTTGTACAATTATACTAAAAGACCTTTTAATTGCTAAAAAACTATAAACTATCAATGATATGACAGAAAGCATGTAGTAGATTTTGTACAACAGGTTTTTCAGCAATTTATTAGTCATGTTGATAATTAAAAGGAAATTTACACATCAAATAATATACATTATGCTTTATAAGGTATAAGGTATTGAACTATCTATAGCTTCATAATGTACAAAATACCTTTAAAATATGAAAAATTAGCTAAAAAGTATATGTGACCCTGGACCACAAAACCAGTCTTAAGTGTCAATTTTTCGAAATTGAGATTTCTACATCATCTGAAAGCTGAATAAATAAGCTTTCCATTGATGTATGGTTTGTTATGATAGGACAATATTTGGCTGAGATACAACTATTTGAAAATCTGGAATCTGAGGGTGCAAAAAAATCAAAATATTGAGAAAATCGCCTTTTAAAGTTGTCCAAATGAAGTTCTTAGCAATGCATATTACTAATCAAAAATGAAGTTTTGATATATTTACGGTAAGAAATTTACAAAATATCTTCATGGAACACGATCTTTACTTAATATCCTAATGATTTTTGGCATAAAAGAAAAATCGATCATTTTGAGCCATACAATGTATTTTTGGCTATTGCTACAAATATACCCCAGCGACTTAAGACTGGTTTTGTGGTCTAGGGTCACATATTGTCTGAAAAAATTAAATATGCGAAAATAACTAATTGAAAGCAAAAATTCACATAGTATGTTGTGCATGGGCATGTGATTATTTCTGTTTACATCCTTTTATGCGCAGCAGATGTTCCTCACATCAAATAAATGAATTTAAATGAGACAGTATCAGTCTCACTCTACCAGCTGTCTGTCTGTCCTCTTTCTCTCACTCTCTCTCTCTCTCTCTTCCATACTAATGACCAACTCTATCTCTTTGTAGAACAGACGCTGGTTGTCTTCTCCTTCTGTTCTTGTTTTTTCTCTCATTTCTTCTGTCTGTCTTCTTTCATCCTACTATTCAGGGTGGATGGAAAGTTTTAGAGTACACAAAATGGTACTTGCATAGGTGCACAAACACACACACACACACACACACACACACACACACAAAATAAGTAAATTAAAAAAAAAAGGTAACTAAACAGAACTGTGGAAAAAAATTCTAAAATCGTAGCTCATTCAATCAAATCATTGTAATTAACATAATTCAGATTTATAATTCAAGTTTTGTTATATATGTTATATATAAATAAGTTACCAAGTCTGCATTTAATTGATCAAAAACACAGTAAAAACAGTAATATTTTGAAATATCATTACATTTTAATATCATTGTTTTGTATTTTAATATGTGATATTTTAATGTTATTTTATAATATATTTTTAATAATGTATTATGTAATTTAAATAAATGTTTTGACAAACCTTCAGAAATAAATGAGATATTTTAGTCAAAAAAAAAAAAAAAAAAAAATATATATATATATATATATATATATATATATATATAAAACTTCTTTAGGCTTTTGTTTTGTTTTTATTTTGTGCCAAGTTCCAGATAAAAAGAGATGATAACATTTAATTAAATAATATTACGTTTGAATTCAGTTTCCCCACCGTTGCAACATATCATTTAAATAGAATTTTCCATTAAGAAATAGCAGCCTGTTTTTATTTAAGGGTTCTGCACTTAAAGTTCTTGCTCTCTTTCTCTCTGTCAGGTCCTCCATCCGCTCCTCACAATCTGATATCTAATGTCAATGAGACATCAGTGTTGTTGGAATGGAGTCCTCCTCTCTCCTCGGGAGGCCGTCAGGATCTCACCTACAATGTTGTGTGTAAGCAGTGTGTGCGAGACACGCAGAGATGCACTCCGTGCGGAGACGACGTGCGATACTCTCCGCAGCGGCTGAGTCTGCGCTCCACGCGGGTGTCCGTTCACCAGCTGCAGGCGCACACCAACTACACCTTCCAGATCTGGGCCATCAACGGGGTGTCCAAACACAACCCCAGTCTGGAGCAGGCCGTGTCCGTCACGCTCACCACCAACCAGGCCGGTGAGTGTGTGTGTGTGTGGGTGCTTGTGTGGGTGTGTCCAAACATGCTCAAATTTAATCAAGTCAAATTGAACCTTGTGAAATGTTTTCATTGAGGATTAGCTGAGAAATATAGTACACTACCGGTCAAAAGTTTGGAATAATTAACATTTTTTAAATGTTTGTGAAAGAGTCTCTTATGCTCAACAAGACTGGATTTATTTGGTTAAAAATACAGTAAAAACAGTAGTATTGTGAAATATTATTACAATTTAAAGTAACTGTGTTCTATTGTAATATATTGTAAAATGTAATTTATTCCTGTGATGAAAGCTGAATTTTCAGCATCATTGCTCCAGTCTCCAGTGTCACATAATCCTTCAGAAATCGTTCTAATATGCTGATTTGCTGCTCAAGAAACATTTCTGATTATTATCAATGTTGACAACAGCTCTGCTGTTTAATATTTTTGATTTTTGACTGACATTAACATTAATTTGATCAAAAGTGACAGTAAAACATTTTTAATCTTTCAAAAAATTTCTGTTCCGTATTAGATTCTGTTCATTTAATATTCTGTTCTTCAAAAAATCCTGAAACAAATGTTTGATGGTTTCCACAACAATATTAAGCAGCATGACTGGTTACAATATTAATAATAAAAATAAGAACCATTATTAACATTTTAGCACAAATAATAATTGATAATTGAGCAGCGAATCAGCATATTAGATTGATTTCTGAAGGATCATGTGACATTGAAGACTGGGGTAATGATGCTGAAAATTCAGCTTTAGATCACAGGAATAAATTATATTTTAAAATATATTCAAATAGAAAGTGGTTATTTTTAATTGTAATAATATTTCACAATATTACTGTTTTTACTGTATTTTTTAATCAAATAAATGCAACCTTGATGAGCAAGAAACTTCTTTCAAAAACATTTAAAAAAAAACAATTATTCTGAACTTTTGACCGGTAGTGTGTTATATTCCTCACTTAATCCTCAATGAAAACATTTCATAAGGTTCAATTTCACTCACATAATCACCTATGGAGAACTTCTGTATGACCTTTCTGCTCCATTACAAACACAGTCACACACATGTAGAGCATCAGAACACTATTTTGATTCATGGCAGTGTGTGTGTAATTGTGGACGTGTGATACACGGTCTGTGCTCTTGATGGTGTCTTGGGTTTCCGTCGGAATGGAGCCTTCGCTGGAGATCCGGAACTTTCTGTGACAAGCCAAGCCTGTAAATCAGCCTGAGGGATCGGAGTGTGGAGTTTAGGGTGGAGGGTGGGGTTTTACCATGCATTGACGTGCCTTTGGCTATAGAACAGAGGAGCTGAATACATGTGTCCTACTTAGTCATGCGCTGGGCAGTCATGAGTGTATATTTAGAATAATTAACATATACGTCTTAACGTAGATGCTGCTGACACAATGTTTAGTACTCATAGACAAAACACACTGTCAGATCCTTATCTGACTTTTTACAATTTAAAAGTTAGATAAAGATATTTTAAAAGCTTCAGAAGTGAAGAGAAGTGCTAGTGGAGTATGTAAAACCTCCTGTACCATGGTAAAAATTACTGTAATATTCCGATGGGTTTTTTTATCTTTGGGAACAGCAATATTATAAAAGACACTAATGTTCACCTTTCAAATCACTCATACACCTATAATAATAAAAGCAAACAATTCTTTTGTATTGTAGATGAATTTGGTAACAAATGATGCAGGATCATAATGAAACTTTGTGAAAGGATATTAAAAATATAAATTTTGAAATGTGAAATAATTATATTTTTGCTATCAAAAAATCTGTATTTAAATCTAGTCAGTATAAATTCTTATTATTTATTTATTATTATTTATAGGGATGCACCGATACCGATACTGGTATCGGGTATCGGGCCCGATACTGAGCTCCTGTACTCGTACTCGTACTCGTTAAAATGCCCCGATACCAAACGCCGATACCACACAGCATGTGATAAGGGCCATATTCAGACAAAGAAATACAGACAACAGAACAACAGACAGCAGAATGGAGTTATTAGAGATTAAGGATGTCTACGAAGCAGATGTATGCAATGAATAATGTTAAACATTCAGTATTAATGCCTTTATTGCTGATGTGCGCGAGCTGAAAAGCAAAGCGCTGAGTGGATTGAGCGCGCGCCGGCGCAGATGCGCGAGCTTGTCGAGTGAATATCCCTTTCTCATAGACATCACTGGAAAGTTTGTAGTTCAGTCGGATATGTCAAAAACAAGTAAGCAAATCAATGCACAAGTTACTTAACGGTAGGGAGAGAGAGAGAGAGCGCCCGTGCGCACTTGTGTTGTGTGATCTTTATTGATGTTCGCTCACATAGCACGCATCATTTGGATTAAAACTAAATCGTAAATATAAGACAATTTATAGGGGCATTCACTATAAACATAATTTATTTTCAACCTTAAGCACACACAACTTTCTGGCGAAAGTGAAACTAGCAGCCTGTGTGAAATGCGCTAGACTGTACTTGTCCCTCTCACCAGTACAAATACGTGCGCGTTTTGCTTGCTTCATGAGTGATTCTGCATTATATGAGTGGCTTTGGAATATAAATCGCAGCATGCTTTAGATGGAAAGAAAAACGCGACTTCTATTTCTGAAAATATCACACTTAGGAGATTTAACGAGTGGTTCCCCTCATTATTACAGCAAAACACGTCATTACAGTACTAAGCCACTGCAATGGAGCAGCTCTAATGCTATTAGAGTTAAATGAAAGATGATGTACCATGGAGCAAAAAAGTAAACAGTGAAAGTAACAAAAACTTGTAAAATACATTTTAATGTACATAATTAAGTGTGAAAATAACCAAAGGATATACGGTAAAACCAAAAATTATTCAGAGACCAAATAAAAAAAATTTGATATTTTTTTTACTAGTAGGTGCAGGACACTATAATTCATTTATGTAAGTGAGGATAGCAAAATAAAGTAAACTGTTTTATATACATATTATATCCAAAAATTGTTCAGACAGTGGACTACCAATAAAATTTATACAAATTTGGAACCAAAAATTATTCAGACCCAGTCTAGGAAAAATTGAATTTCAGGTTTGCATGAACCAGCATGCCCAGGAGACTACAGGCTGTTATTAAGGCTAAGGGTTACCCGACAGAGTATTGATAGTTGTGTAAATATTGTCATACTAACAGCTGTCTGAATAATTTTGGTTGATTGTAATCCATTACATACCTTTCTCTCAAAGTTATCTGACATTATCAAGATGAATTTGTTCTGGCACAGTTTAACTCTGAGTTCTTGTCATATTTTATTACCATAAACTATAGCGAATAAACTGTGATAAAGTGAGAAATGTTGAAGGTGTCTGAATAAATTTTGGTTTGACAGTATCTGTTTGATAAATGAAGTTAACCAGTTGACATTATACATACTCTTTTGGTTTCTGTACCCAATATTTAAAAAAATTACAAATGCAATGAAAGTATCAGTATCGGTACTCGGTATCGGCAAGTACCAAAAACAAAAGTATCGGTATCGGGCGAGTACTGGAAAAAGTGGTATTGTTGCATCCCTAATTATTTAATTATATATATGTGTGTGTGTGTGTGTGTGTAACATTATTATTATTATACAGTTATAAATGTATTATATTATTAAAGTATATTATATAATAATGTTGTGAAATACTTTTACAATTTAAATTAATTTTGTAAAACTATTACAATTTAAATACAATTTAAACTAATAATATATTATTAATAATGTGATTTATGTGTGTGTATGTACAGTATAACATATATTATTATTATTAAAATATATTATGCTATAATATATTACAAAATAATAAATGTATTACATTATTAAAATATATTATATATTAATGTTTTGAAATACTATTACAATTTAAATTAAATGTTTTCTGTTTTAATATATTTTAAAATGTAATTTATTCCTGTGATGGCAAAGCTACATTTTCAGTAGCCATTACTTCAGTCTTCAGTATATTCTGTACAGTTTCAATGTCTATTTTATATGTATGTCTCTTCCAATCAAATTTCATAGTCATAACTATCAATTTTATGGGTTTTAAATATTCTTAGAAATTGATTTATAATATTTATCATGATTTTTCTCATATGCAGTCACAGTTCACAGGGATGCCACAAAACTTTATGCCACATGTGCAGTGCAGCATATCCCTGCATGCACTGAAGGCGTTAAATGAACCATATAGCATGACGTTTCTAAATCAGTTTTACCAAATCTTAACGTGCCTGAGTGTTTACGATGAACGGGCACAGATTCTCATCTTTCCTTTAAGTTATCTCAGCCAGACACACACATACCCGCAACTCCATTACAGCCCATATCTGTCAGAGCAGACAGCATGATGGATGTGTGTTAGAGATGAGTGTGTTAGGTGGGTGAAGGGGGGGCCGGTGACCCCTGTGTTTTTGGCTGGAGGGGGTCGTCTCGCCGTCCCCCCGTGGGACAACCCTAAATCACGTTTGGTCTGTCAGGCCTGGCAGAGGAAGACGGATCTGTGAGATGGGAGAGGTCCACCGTCGAGCTGCTGCTACAGCTGGTGGGGGATCGAATTGTTTAACAGAATCTCACACACATACTCGCTAATGCACAGAGATGAAACTCTAGCTTAAGCATTTGAATTTGTAATGTTTGTAGATAGGCCAATAATGAACATTTTCTATGCTGATTGTGGAGAAGAATTGATCTATATATTATTGCTGCACAGTTAATCCTAATAAAACCTGAAATTGCAAAATAGCTTAGTGCAAAGGCTGCGATTTAATTAATTTAATATATGCACTGCATGTTTCAAAGTGAAGCACAGCACTGTGTTCATTTACACATGAGCAGCTCATGATCCAGGGTTTTTAGCATCTCAAAGAGGCTCAATTCACAGTAACTGCTCTGCTCCACATCTACTCTGAGTTGGGTCTCTTGTAACATGCATTTATAAATGCAACATGCACAAACCATCTTCCCAAACTTGTAATAAGAATCACTTATAAACCAGCTGTTGACAACAAAAGAGAAGCTTTAAGGGCTCCATACGGTTTTCTGCCAAAATAAAAGCTCAATAATTTAATGTTTGAAAATTAAGAAATGAAGACATCCATAAATATTAATATTATAATTTTACAGTTGTTCTTGAAAAAAATATATATTATAATTTTTTTAAAGCACCTGTTTTCAACAAAAGCGATGCTTTATGGCTTCCCTGCAGTTTTGTGTCAAAATAAAAGCTGAATAGTTTAATGTTTGAAAAGAAATGAAAACAGCCATAAATATTAGTATTGAAATTTTTACTTTAATTTTAAAATAAAATAATTTTTTTTTATTATTTTTCTCTAATACTTATATATATTTTTATTTTATGGTGACATAATAGTAGTATTTCTTGTTTTGATTTAATATTTTATTTCTTCTTCTTAATATTTATATGTATAGTCATATTGATATATATAATCACAAAACTTTGGCCAAATTGTGCAACCCTACAAACAAAGTTTGTAACGTATTTTAAATTATAATCAGTTTTTTGTAATCAGTTTTTTTTTCTAAATCATGCAGCCCTACTATATATGTGACCCTGGAGCACAAAACCAGTCTTAAGTCGCTGGGGTATATTTGTAGCAATAGCCAAAAATACATTGTATGGGTCAAAATGATCAATTTTTCTTTTATGCCAAAAATCATTAGGATATTAAGTAAAGATAATGTTCCATGAAGATATTTTGTAAATTTCGTACCGTAAATATATCAAAACTTCATTTTTGATTAGTAATATGAATTGCTAAGAACTTCATTTGGACAACTTTAAAGGCGATTTTCTCAATATTTAGATTTTTTTTGCACCCTCAGATTCCAGATTTTCAAATAGTTGTATCTCGGCCAAATATTGTCCTATCCTAACAAACCATACATCAATGGAAAGCTTATTTATTCAACTTTCAGATGATGTATAAATCTCAATTTCGAAAAATTGACACTTAAGACTGGTTTTGTGGTCCAGGGTCACATATACTTTTTAGCTAATTTTTCATATTTTAAAGAAAATATGAGTGTGACCATTTAAAACTCACCGCAGTGATGTCAGGGTGTTGTTAGTGGTTGTCAGGGTGTTGCCGTGTGGTTTTTAGGGTGTTGCTATGTGGTTTCTATGCACATTATTTTTTTGTTTGTTTGTTTGACATTTTGATTTTTCAGCTTTCTGTCACCTAAAACACCATTTACATGTGAAAATGATGCTAAAACTCCACGTTTTCTGAAACGTTGTAGCCTTAGAGTTTGCTGTTTGTTCAACGAGACAGTGTGTAGGACTTTGCCAAAAACAGCATTTGAATTCTGTGGAAATATTCCGAGCTTTCTGTGGTTTTGATATCTAGAGGAAGCTAATACATAAAGATCTTTTCTTCGTCATCTTCCAGATCCGTTTTCACTTTCTTTTGCTGTTTTTCTGTTTTTGTTTATCGTGTTTTCGACTGTGCGATGTGTCTTTGGAAAGGCAGAGAAGAACACACATCTCTGTTGTGTCTGATTCTGAGTCTGTTTGACTTTCTCACCCTCAACAAAAACAGCTTCGGGGGAAAAAACCAAACAGACAATAGCAGTCTTAACTCCAAATCCACAGTTTAGAAGAAGAAAAAGCTCTCCTTGTCCTCCGGGTTTATCCTTTCCCTCTCTGTTTGTCTGTGATGTGATAAAGGAAAGACAGATGTGTCAGGAAAACCTGACAAAAGTACAATTTAGTAAGCATAAACCTTTTATAAATATATTAACTCTTTCTGTCTCTCCTCAGCTCCCTCCATGGTCATGATGGTTCAGAGTAAGGACATCACGCGCCACACGCTCTCTCTGTTCTGGGACGAACCCGACAAACCCAACGGCGTCATACTAGAGTATGAGGTCAAATACTATGAGAAGGTGAATGTTCTTGTTTTTATTTGTCATATTTTGAAGGCATAAAATTTTGGGTGCACCGTTCCTTTAAGAAACTATTGTTCAAACACACTGAATGTAAACACTACAGCAATCCCTGTGGAGGTTTGCTGTCTAGATAAACAGGAAGTGAGGTTTTTATTAGAGTTAAAATAGCCCCCTAATATGCCCTTTGACTTCTTACCTTCCTCTTGTCTTCCGTTCTCTGTCTCTCTATTTATGAATCGCAGGATCAGAATGAGAGGAGTTATCGCATCGTAAAGACGACGTCTCGTAGCGCTGATATTAAAGACCTGACTCCGCTGACCTCTTACGTGTTTCACGTGCGCGCTCGCACCGCCGCGGGATACGGGGAGTTCAGCGCCCCCTTTGAGTTCAGCACCAACACCGGTGAGTGTAGAGTTCATGTGTGTTTAATTGAGTCAGAATGATCTAGAATCAGCTTCACATATACTCCAAAAATATAATCAATACCTAATATAAAAAAACAACATGTTGCGTCCCAAATGGTGCATATTGCACTATGCACATACTATGAATTATATAAGGTCATTTTGTCATTCAACTTTGGAGTCTGATAGCTCCTCTCTCTTTGTTTTTAAGTTATTTAAGTACATCATTTGGGTATTTAAATTGTACTTTTTATTTTACAATTTTCAGTGTGAATGCACTACTCACACTATTTATACTACAAAATGGCATAAAATAGTGCATAAGTACACAAATTGAGATGCACAGTACTCTCTAAAAAATACATGCTGCATGAATAAGAGAATAAATGTAATTGTGTCTCTCTCAGTTGCTGCTCCTGTTGTTGGAGGAGTCATGAGCTCTGCTGTGCTGCTGCTGTTGGTGGCCGGATGTGTTGTTGTTCTCCTCCTCATTCTCATCATTACCTTCATCATCACCAAAAGGTGACAGAACATCCAGTATTTTTTCCATGATGACAGACCGGTGTTGTTAATGCTAACTGAAACTAAAACAACAAATAAAAATAGTTTTCTGAAATAAAGCTGCAATAAAATAAAATATAAATATTAGATGAAGTTAAAGCACTAAAATTTCTAATTACTAATTAATAATAAAACTGAAAAACAACTTAAAGCTAAATAGAAATATTTAAAAACTAAAATTAATAAAAAATGACAAAAGCACATAAAATTAATAGAACTTTAACTATAAACTTTTAAACAATTTAAATATATGAATATAATTTAAAATATATTTATATATGTGTGTATGTGTAAAATATGAAATTACATTTTTATTTTTGTATAATTTTTAAAATATGTATTTATTTATTCTTAAATATAAAAGAGTTTATAATATATTTGTTTGTGTATGTATGCATGTATTACACTGCCCAACATCTTAAAACAAAATTCTGCTGATTTGCATAATTTCATAATGCTGAGTTCACAAATATCAATAAAAAATGTTCATCATGTACAGGGTTTTTTTTTCACAAAATGAAGAATTCACAGAATGAAGAACTTAAATTATATGTATCAGCTCTTATAAAAATAACAAAAGCAGTCAAATGTCAAAAGTTTTGAAGTATTCAAAAGTGCTATAATAGTGTATATAATAGCAAAATAATAATAAATAATATTAAAATATCACTGTGATAGATAAATAAAAGAATAAATGTTGAATGCTGAAATGAATGTTTTCATCTCAGGAGGAGCAAATACAGCAAAACTAAACAGGCAGAGGAGAAAAACCTGCAACCAGGTAAGAAAACACCTTTCATTACTCCTCAGCTGGACCAAAAAAATTATAATTCTGTTCTCGAACCTTCCGTTATTGTGCCAGCAGGGGTGAGAATATATGTGGACCCTTTCACCTACGAAGACCCCAACCAGGCCATCAGGGAGTTCGCTAAGGAGATCAATACCTCCTGTATCAAGATCGAGAAGGTGATCGGCATCGGTACGTTAACAGCCTTTTTATGTCTTCAGCATGTCATTTATTGATGATCAGATAGATGCATGTAAAAGTCACTTCCTGTGTCTGTAGGTGAGTTCGGCGAGGTGTGCAGCGGTCGTCTGAAACTTCCTGGAAAACGAGAGATCTGTGTGGCCATTAAGACACTGAAGGCGGGGTTTACTGAGCAGCAGAGGCTGGACTTCCTGAGCGAGGCCAGCGTGATTGGCCAGTTTGACCATCCTAATATCATTCACCTGGAAGGAGTGGTCACCAAATGTAAGTCAAAGCTGACACAGATTCTTTTTTCATTTGTCTCCTGCAATCTGAATGTATAGATAGATATATAGATATTTATAAATATTAATAGATATATGACTTTTTAAAAATGTTTAAATATGAAAGAGTTTGTAATATTTATATTAAAATTATAATGTATATATTACAAAGGCCTGCATCTTGAAAAAAAAAATGCTGATTTGCAAAGGCAACCTAATATTACCTATTTTGACGATGCTGAATTAAAAAATATCAATATACATATACATCTTTTTTTTTTTTTTTTTTTTTTTTTTTTTTATTATATATACTAATAACTTTTTATTTTTAAAAGGTTTTATATAAAAATTTTATATATTTGCTTGTATATGTATATATTTAATTAGTAATTTATTTTAAAATAATTGTTTAATAGTAATATATATTTGATTAAATATAATACATACATACTGTTACGGGGCTGACGAGACGTGAGACGTGCGGATCCATATGCAAAGCTTTATTATAAAACATGGTCATACAGGCAGGGTCGGTACGCAGCAAACAGGTATGGCAGAGGCAAGACAGAGCAATCCGTGGAGCAAGCGTGGGTCGACGATCAGCGAATAATATCCAAAGGGGCAAGGCAGAGAGATAATCCAGGTACGAGAGTAATAATCCAAACGAGGGGCAGACACAGTCCGAACGGCAAGACGAAGGGTAATTCCAGGAAACACAGGCAATGATCAAAACGCAAGGCAAGGCTATGACATTGGCTGTGTTCGAAATGGCATACTTGCTTACTGCTTACTGCCCAGTACACAGTGCATACTGCCTACTATTTTTTAAAGAATAGTGTGTGAAACAGTATACAATAAGCAACAAATGTTTCAGAGTAGTATGTGGTGTTGTCACATGACAAACACAAACATTAATTCAGCACAGCTGTGAAGGTTGTTACCTTACAAACAAATGTGCTAACCATTCTTTTTACAAAGGCTTGTTAATAAGGCTTCATATTAGTAAACCATGCTATATTGGCCAATTGAACTCATTTCATAATTGAAGTTGACTGAACTGAATGAGTTGTCTTTAAATGAACTATGATATTTTTGGCAGTCTCACTAATTGGAAAAAGTGATATATTACACTAAGTGCAAATAATGATACAGTCTGTTTACACTAAAATAGCAGCATCTTTAGCAACAAGTGTGTAAATAGTAGTTAGGTGGCAGATATTTATACTTCAGTACTGTCGTACATTATAAAACAGTATGCAATAATATATTGAGTGCAAATTATCATAAATTTTATTTGATGAACGCCACTTTATTGGGACAAAACCCTATCTACAGCTAAACACACTGTATTATTAATGACGCGTTTAATCTCCACTTTTCAAATATTTACTTAATTTGCTATGGAAATTAAATGCCTTTCTGATCTGGTTTGTGATGAGAAAAGGAGTTGCACGAGTTTGACAAAAGCTAAAATCGAACTCGGATGGCTCGCATCAACAGCACACATCTCTCGTCTTTTACTCACTGCGCCACTGGTTTCGGTTAATTACACATGCCTTTTGCAGAACTGTTTATCGCAGCCAGGCATTGGTGGCGGAGTTCATGTAAATAGCCTTTGCTAACAAATCTATTACAAATCTATAACAAATCCTGGTCTATTTGTCCTTAGAGTAAATACACTCCATTTCTTTTTAGAGCTGCTTGACAGCGGAATTTAATTCTGTTTGCTTAACTGAAATATTAAGTTTATTTATACATTTTATTTATATATTATTCTACTGCAATATTAATATTATTATGTAATATCTCTGAAACAATGTATAAAGTGCTTTAGAGATAAAGGTGACGTCATTTGACTTGATCTGAAAAGTGCCGCAGAGATTTATGTACAACAAATGACATTGTTTTTAGATGCACAGCGATAGTTTGTAGTTTACATGTGTATGCATATACGTATATATACAAGTGTAACATTTATAATTACTATTCCCCGCCTCCTGTTAATTCACGCGTTTGAAGATGAAGCGTCACATGGAGCGCGTTGCATTCTGGGAAACAGTATCCCACGCAGAGTCCTCAGATGCACACATCAAATTTCAGCAAATATAGCAGGTAATCCGGGCATTCCATGCATACAGAAAATTCACAGTTTTCACACAGCATACTGCAATATAGTAGGAGTTGTATGATAGTGTGCCATTCGGAACACAGCTTCTGTACTGATTTCAGTATACTTGAGTTATATTTAGCAGATTCTGGCAAATATAGGTCATCCGGGTATTTCATGCATACAGAAAATTTGCATACTATGCGCAGCATACATACTGCATGCTGCAGAAATAGTAAGAGTAGTATGATAGTATGGCATTTCGAACACAGCCATTGACTCCGTAGAGTAGCTATCGCTTGGAGAGCGATAAACGCTATACAATACGCGGCGCTACAACAGAGCAAGTCCATAGCTTAAGTAGTGCGTGAGTGAATGACAGTCAGCTGTGCGTGATCAGCGCAATCAGCTGTGCCAGTGCAATGGGTTGTGGGAACTGTAGTCCAGTGTGCTGTGTGGTGTAAGAGTCCGTGTGGTGAACGAGTGACCTCTGAGGTGGCGGAGTTAGCAGGAAGAAACATGTAGGATTATTACACATACACACATATATATATATATATATATATATATATATATATATATACACACACACACACACACTATATATATTATATATTTGTTTGTATATGTTATTAAAATAAAGTATGCTGTATATGCTAAAAGAAACAGTTTTGAGCAGCAGGTGACATCAACACATTGATTTATAATTCCTTAGTAAATTAAAATGGTGGGGGACATTTCTAACAATTGGATCTCAGCCAGCACTGTCAATGTTTAATTTAATTTTAGCTCATAAATGTCCCCATGAAACTATAAAGCCATCTTAAGTCTCCTGTCTTGTGTTACAGCAGAGCTAATGGAGTTGAATGCATCATTTGCATAATGTAAATGAGTATGAAGTGAATCTAAATATGTAAATAAGGCAGTGTGGGATACAGGGGCCTCTCTGTCTCTCATCAATGATTCAACAGCATTTCTTTGTGATTATTTGGCTTCATATGAGTTGTGCTAGTTGTATTTTAAATGCAAGAAATATAATTTTCATGTTTATTTTTGTTTTGTTTTGTTTTTTAATTATAAATAGTTTATTTCTGTTATGTTTTGATGGAAATTATAACCCTTGTCTCAGAGTTCATTGTCAAGCATACACACACATTTCGGCACAGCCATACACGTGAAGTCAGTAAACGCTTCATTAGCATTGTAATAGGGTGGGCGGAGAGGGGCGGGGCTGGGAAACTCAGACAGTGAGGGGGCGGGGTCAGAGGTCACCTGCTCCTCAGGCCCTCTGGAGGAGCTGTCAGTCAAATTCGCCTCAAGGTCATCAGAAAGGCCAGCCCAACAAAGATGGCCGACAATGTGTCTGGTGGAGCTTTATTTACCGCACTTCCTCTATAGGTAGAGAGCATTGGCTAAGTGTCAATCAGCCGGCCTGTGACTGTGTGTGTTGATTCTCTGTGAATAACTGATATTCATGTTCTGTGCTCGGTGTTTACATCTGGTTGACATTGACTTTTGTGCAATACACGAGATGTTTCAGTAAATGGTGTTGCTTATGCCCTGGGCATCTCTGGAATTCAAATACTGTCAGTGGGAAAGTTTTACTGCTTGTTAAATAGATTTACATGTATTAAATTAATAGACAGCTATATTCACAATGATTTGTCCTAAGGAGGCAGTAAAGCAAGTGCTATAATACAACTCCATTATTGTTCATACTAGATTTGTTGTATTTTTTTTCAGAAACTTACAGAAAGAAATTTAATTGTTCTCTTTTTGTCTCTATTTGTGATTGCAGGCAAACCAGTTATGATTATCACCGAATACATGGAGAACGGCTCACTGGACATGTTTCTCAGAGTAAGATTGTGTTTGGGTGTATCTACAGTGTCTTTCTACATTAAAATAAAATCTTTTTTTTTTTCTACATTTAATTGCGAATTTCAGATAGTAAAACATCCATATAAACAAATATCCACTGATCTACAGTATTTTTCTATATTCCTAGGAATTTCCTTGGGAAATATTGTATTACTCAAAGTCATGCCAATAAGCTAATTTGAATTTAGTTACAGTTAGGGTTGCAAAGGGGCAGAAAATTTCTGGCAAATTTAAGGAAACTTTCTAAAAATTTCTGAAAGTTTCCAAAAATTCTGGAAAATTTCTATAAATTTACTGGAAATTTTCCACCTCTTTGCAATCCTAGTTACAGTACACTAAAATTCACTGCTACTTTTGAATAGGCATCAAAGTAAAATCATGCGTTTTAGCTGCAGAACAGTGTAGTTACTTCATAACTGACCCATGCTAACTAGTACACACTGTAACACTGTGTCTACACCGGATGCGAGCGGTGCGACAAAATACTATAGAACTCATTATAATAAGCGATGCTGTCTAAACTGGAAGCGGCGCGGCGCGACACAACAAATCCCCGTCAGTAAACCGCTGCCTCGTTCTATTTATGATGTATTGACACAAATTTCAAATGATTGTCAACGGTTGCTTTGTCGCGTCCAGTGTAGACAGACTTTTGCTGTTGCGGTGCGACATGACAACTGTCGCGTCCGGTGTAGACACGGTGTAAAGCTAAAACTGGAGTTTTTCTCCATCCCAAATGATTTATGAGAACAATCACGACTAGAGCAACTTTGATTCTTGTCAGGGTGTCGTTATTCAGGTCTGATGTGTTCTTCCTCTTTCAGAAGAATGATGGCCGCTTCACCGTTATTCAGCTGGTGGGCATCCTGAGAGGAATCGCATCCGGAATGAAATATCTGTCTGACATGAGTTACGTTCACAGAGATCTGGCAGCACGGAACATTCTAGTGAACAGCAACCTGGTGTGCAAAGTGTCTGATTTTGGGATGTCCAGAGTGCTTGAAGACGAGCCAGAAGGAGCGTATACTACCAGGGTAAGAGTGTGTGCATGTTTTCATGTTCATTCATATACAGTATTACATTAATATTATCATATATGCAATCAAGTAACTAATGCTTTATGCATATTATGGCCAGTTACTTTGCTTATTTTTGCTCCACAAATGAAACAATTAAATGTAGGAACAACATTTTTTTTGGTATTATGAATACGGTATTATAGTGTTTCTAAATATTCTGAATTTGTTTTTAGTTGTTAAGTTGTAGTTTGAGTTTAGTTTTTTAGTTTTTTCTGTTTATTTTATTTTATTTTTAGTGTAAGCTTTAGTCATTTTGTTGTGTTTTGTAGTTTTTGTATGTTTTTTTAGATACCTATTTAATTTTATTAATTTTATTTCATTTTTTTTGTTTATTTTCAGTTTTAGTCATTTTAATACTTGATCTAGATGAAACTTGGAACATTTTTTTGTTCAGTTAACATATATTTAATAATAATTATTTTTTATAAATATATATATATATATATATATATGAAATAACAAGTTCATGTAATTTCACAATAATATTACTTATATAATATAGAAATATAATATCATATTATATATACATATATCACATAATTATTATCATAATTTCACAAACAATGGGTTCCAATATGGTCATATGGAATGTCAGACTTCTGGGAATGTCGCTTATTCAAATGAATTCTGTTGCATAATGCTGTTTATAATGAGATGTTATTATTGTCAGTAACATGAACCTGTCATTCACAGGGAGGGAAGATCCCAATTCGCTGGACGGCACCAGAAGCCATCACATACAGGAAGTTCACCTCAGCCAGTGACGTGTGGAGTTACGGTATCGTCATGTGGGAAGTGATGTCATATGGTGAACGACCTTACTGGGACATGAGCAACCAGGATGTAAGTGGCACTGCACCACAAATCTAATTAATTACGTCTGCTTGTCATGCCTTCAGCGCTGGCGTTCCCGTGGTGCGCTTTCCAGAAATGCATGCAAAGTTTTAACGCTCGGCTTTATCGTGCTATTGTGTGCCATGCCAAGTTATACAAACGGACTGAATGCCGTAGTTCAGCAAGATCAGTCTTTCATTTCCTCTCCCCTGTTTCCTAGGTGATAAAGGCAATAGAGGAAGGCTACCGGTTGCCGCCGCCCATGGAGTGTCCGCTGGCTCTGCATCAGCTCATGCTGGAGTGCTGGATGAGGGAACGAGCGGACAGACCCAAATTCAGCCAGATCGTCAACATGCTGGACAAACTCATACGCAATCCTGCCACACTCAAGAGGACGGCGGGAGACGCCAGCAGGTGAACATGCACACCTACACATACTCACACGAAGACTTCCGTTCACATTTTTTATTGCTATTTTGGGTATATTTTGGTACAAGTCCTAAAATATGTGTTTGGCATTTGTAGATGCTAATTTTAAAAATCCTTTGTTCATTTTTGAATGTTTTAGATTTTTCTATTCTTCTTAGAACATTTTCAGAAATGTAATGTTAATAAGAAGCTACATATAGTTGCTGTAATCTGTAACCCTAAGGCTTGAAAAATACTCATATTTCAAAATGCTCAATTTCATCTGACATTGTGTTCCAGCTTTTTTTCAGAATGCATTTTTTGTAAAATAAATTAATTTTATTCAGCAAGGATGCATTAATTAGATCAAATCTGACCTTGAAGACATGTATAATATCAGAAAAAAAATGTTTCAAATTAATGCCGTTCTTTCATTAAGTAAAATTCATTACAAAAGTAAAAAAAAAAGAAAGAAAGAAAGAAAGAAAAAGTATCACAGATTCCACAAAAATATTAAGTAGCACAACTGTTTTCAGCATTAAAATAATAATAATAGAAATGTTTCCTGAGCAGCAGATCAGCATATTAGAATGATTTCTGAAGGATCATGTGACACTGAAGAATGGAGTAATGATGCTGAAAATTCAGCTTTGATCACAGGAATAAATTACATTTTAACATATATTCAAATAGAAAACAGTTATTTTAAATTGTAATA
>JAFVLL020040683.1:0-18783 GCA_021397915.2 Tor tambroides
GTTTGGCCTTTGCAGAGGGTTGAGCAGAGGTTTGATCAGAGGTTTGATCAGGGAATGTCATACCAAATAAGTCACGAAACACAACAATATACATATTGAGACTACAAGCTAGCTAAAGCCGGCAAATTGAGCAAACTACTTTCCCGCTGACGAGTTGATGTGTCAGCCATTTCGCAACGAGACTGGAGCTGCCTGGCAGAAGCCCCTCCCATGACGCAAAACTCAAAATGTTCAAGCGTCCAACTACGCGCGATTTATTCGCGCAAGTCGCATCTGGTGTGAACACACTGTCAGACAGAGGATTAGTGAAAATACAGGTGTCTTTATTTTCAGCAACATAAGCAGATGGTAATGGCAGGTGAGTATCAAGGGTAATGCAACAGTTCTTGGGTTGATGGAGATTGTAAGTTTGTTTCTTGTTTCACAAGAGATCGTGGAATGGAGACTGGAGATAGCACACACCTCAGATGATGAGCAATGATAGGATCCACAATGTTAAGGCACCTGGAACAGACGTTGGAGTGAGGAACAGAGACACACTGGAGGAGACACAAGGGGTGAGTATACAAGGTAAGTATATCAGTATAGCGCTTGAAAGGCATTAGAGTAAGTCCACTTCGTAGAAATGAGACCAGACAGTGAATGGGGAGAGATGTGTGCTTATAAGGAGTCCTTGATGAGGGTGATGATTCCAAACAGGTGCGTGCAGTTAATAATCAGGTGACTGTGTGCGCTGTGATTGGGTGGTGGATGAGCCTGGCCGATCTGTGACACCACCATATAGCCAATACAAACACACTTATAAATTCTACCTAATGCTCTTGTTAACAGTACACATTATATATTAAAAACTTACAGAACATACAAAACATTTGCTTTTTTTAAAATAATTACAGATTTATTTATCTAGAAGGTTACACAGATTATATGAACTATGTACAACTTCTAAACCATAGCTCAAATGGCTGTCTGCACATTGAAAAACTAATGTAGATTTTTTTAGCTTAATCATACATCTTATATTTTTGCAATTCTTCTATGAAATTTCAGAAACCCATACACCTATACATTAAATCTAAAAACTAAACAACATAAAAACATATCTATGCTAAATAAGGCAATTTAAAGGTATCCTATGTTCACTCACTAAAAAACACAAACTATAATACAACCATCAAAAATATATAAATGTGTCCACAAAGGTCAATCACACAAAAAAAGATCTATAAAAATGACTGTTTATTAAAATGCCAATCAGAACGGCATATAAAATCAAAACAACAAATTGAACATAAATAGACTATGAACAAACCATAATACAGATACAACAATAATATAGTTTAAATAAACTAAATGCTTTACAAAAAAATTAAACAACCTAAACTACCAAAAAAAAAAATCATCTTACGTTTGAACATTATAATGTAGCCTACATTTAAACACAATCTACATTTAAACAATTTAACATTTCTCCATAAACTAAACAAGCAAGCTTACATGAACAAGTGCTGCTTCAACATCAATAAACTTTACTTAGGCATAACTTCACCCACGCGCATAGACTCGGGTTCACCTGTAGCACACACCGTCTCAGCTGCACCTGTTGCACACACAAACTCCAATTCAGTTGTTGCACATGCCGGTCCTGCATCATCTGCTGCAGCTCCTGAACACACAGACTCCACTTCATCTGCTGCACACACCAGCTCCAAATCACCTGCTGCAGACACCGGCGCCGCTTCGCGTACTGCACACACAGACTGCACTTCAGCTGTTGCAGACACAGAAGATTCAGATGAGCATTCCTCGGACGTAGACGTAGTTTCCTCCGGCCTCTGCGCCATGTCAATCACATTGTCGTTCTGAATGTGGAGTTTCAGAAAACCACATTCCAGCAAATGCTCTTCAATGTCTTGTCCGTCCTGAAGCAGATGAGTGAGCTCACAACTTCGCAAGTACCTGTGCAGCACAGAATTATTAATAGAAACATTAAAGGGTTAGTTCACCCGAATATGAAAACTAGCCTGTCTTTTACTTACCTTTGAAGGTGCATGTGACTTTCTTCTTTCAGACGAATCCAATCAGAGTTATATTAAAAATTGTCCTGGCACTTCTAAGCTCTATCATTGCAGTAAGCAGGTGGTTCCCTTTAACAGTCTAAAACACGTTAAATAAAGTACGCGCAAACGTAATAAAACGTCCCTCACACGGCTCCGGGGGTGGCTTACAGCCTCCTGTAGTGAATCCATGCATTTTGTAAGATAAGTATCCATATTTCAAACGTAATAAACACTTTTCTTTCACTTCTGCTCTCCCGTCAGAAGGAGAGAAGGTGCAAGGACACTGCCCACGACCCTGGGGGTAAGTGGCAATGTCGGGGTGTAGGGGCTCTGTAAAGCCACCTTCGCCCCCCGACCCTTCCTGGCCAAACCGGAGCCGGTCGCGGAGCACCGCCTCGGAAAAAGTGCTCCCGACAGCGGCCGAGCCACTGGCCAGACGGCGGTCCCCACCCAAGAAGATCCACGCACCCAGACCGGGCCGACTGGACCCGCTGGGTTGACTCCTCCGGGCAGACCCCACCCGTTTACCTCTTAACGGTTTCACGCCCTCTTGAACTCTCTCTTCAAAGCTCTTTTCAACTTTCCCTCACAGTACTTATCGACTATCGGTCTTGTGCCGGTATTTAGCCTTAGATAGAGTTTACCACCCACTTTGGGCTGCATTCCCAAGCAATACGACTGGGGCAGCTACCGGCCTCACACTGTCCACAGGCTAAGCCTCCATCAGAAGGACTTGGGCCCCTGGCCCGCACAGAGAGAGCGGTCTTCTGTACGTCACATTTCCCTCACTGCCGTGGCTGGGGCGGGGATTCGGCGCTGGGCTCTTCCCTCTTTGCTCGCTGCTACTGAGGGAATCCTAGTTAGTTTCTTTTCCTCCGCTTAGTAATATGCTTAAATTCAAGTTGTACTCGGATGGGGTAGCAGTGGCCACTCTGCACCCTCCCAGAGGAGGGTCGGGAGGCTGGCCTTAAATGAGTCAGTTCGCCGTCGCGTCGCCCGGTCCCCCATGACAACATCCGCCCGTGCCGGGCCCCTTCATTGCTGGTAGCGGAGGGGGTTCAGACCCACCGGCAGCTGCAGAGTGGAGAACCTCATATCGAGGCGACATCTGCACCCAAACGGAGCTGGCATTCTCACGTAACGTCAAAAATTACAAAGAGCGTGGCATGCTGTGGCTGGAACGGTGTCTAGAGCGCCTTCCACACGGCATACCAAAGGAGCGGTTACTTACTGCTCTTGTCTTTTTGAGTTGCATGGGAATGATCCCAAACAGGGATTATATCTTGTTCGACAGGCTGCCAGTGTTGGATTGCAGCCTTCCCATTACACAGTGGCATCTCCAACAGTTATGGGTTTTGTCCAATCTGTTGTTGATACACCGCACAGCAGTTTGGCGATTCCATGAATCTGTTCCGTATAAAGTCACTGTGTCTGTTGCCCCACCAGCCCCACGACCACGGCCACGACCACGGGAAGAGCGCAGAACTGAAATCACGGAGGAAGAGATTGAGAACCAACCAGAGGAACAGGTTGTCCAGTGGATTGAAAGTGCCTCTGTACCAGCGAGCGCTAACAGCCATTGGAGAAACTTGGAGGTATCCTATGTTGACCTCAATCCTCAGACGAGTCATTCGCACACATATGAGGTTTATGTGAGGCGGTGCAGGGAAAACTCCACGCCTGTGCGCACGTTCTATGCTTTCAAAACAAAGCACCGCTGCCTCATAGTGGAGTCGTGAGTATTGCTAGTGGTGCTTACATATACACATATATATATACATACATACATACATACATACATACATACACACACACACACACACACACACACACACACACACACACTATACAAAATTATAAATGCAACACTTTTGTTTTTGCCCCCATTCTTCATGAGCTGAACCCAAAGATCTAAGACTTTTTCTATGTACACAAAAGGCCTATTTCTCTCAAATATTGTTCACAAATATGTCTAAATCTGTGTTAGTGAGCACTTCTCCTTTGCTGAGATAATCCATCCACCTCACAGGTGTGGCATATCAAGATGCTGATTAGACAGCATGGTTATTGCACAGGTGTGCCTTAGGCTGGCCACAATAAAAGGCCACTCTAAAATGTGCAGTGGCCCATTGTATATATTTATACAGTATATAAAAAATATATATTTTAATGCTCCTTAGTATTGACAAAACAGAAATACATAACCAGTAAAACGGCATTTGACTTTTTCTGTATGTGATCTAAAATGCCATGAAATTAAATAATACTCACAGTTGCTGATTTAGCCTACTCATTTTATTCTAGGTTTAAGAAAAACTTCACAGGTAACATGTTGTTATTTTCTATTAGAAACAACTGAAGCTATGCATCACTAAACAAATGAGTTTGTGTCTTCTTTTATTAATGTATAATTTTCCCCTTTCCAGGTATGAAATATATAGCAATGTATTTTCATTGTAAAATGAAATTATATTGTAGTTATGAGATTGAATGTTATTTCAGTGAATGTATGTGAAATTATGGTGAAATTATTGATACAAAAAAGATAACATTATCAATGCTAATCGGCATGCTTAACATGCTAACCATGAGGGAGGTGTAGGTTAAACGAGGTAGTTTACATGGAATTGTAAATTGAAAGTGAATGTTGTATGCAATAGAGTTGAAATAGTTTCATCGCGCTGGGACTGAATCGTTTCACGCTCGTGAAATGTAGAAAAACTTACTGGAAAAAAAAAAACTTACTACTAACTAATTGATATTGTGCACTAGAAGAAGTGTATTATTTTCACAAGGAAATAACTCATGTTACAGTTATAAGAGGACACAGACAAAAGAGTGCCAAGTTACGAATATTATAGTTGAAGTGATGTATTTGTATAATTGGCTTCCAGCATGTATATGCTGAAGTGATTTAACGAACCTCCTTCTTTCCCTTGACATTCACTCCTCCCTCCATCTTTACCTTTACAGTCAGTTCTCATTCCTTCTTCTTTGCATATACACCCCTACACACCACCCTTTTTTTCAGAGTAGTGATCCTGTTCCGGACATAATTTTTAACACCCGTCCACGTGTGCTCCTTCAATGTTGGTTCTGCTTGTATGCATCGCTCACAGTCTTTCTTACTAGGCTCTCTGCATGTGTTGATGAAGCTTATCATGTGTCATTCTACTGCCTTTACCTCTGCGTTTTCCCATTTCCGCTTTGAAGGACTTAATTTGTAGGTTCTTTAATTAATTAATTAATTAATTATTCATTCATTCATTAATTACAAGTACAACTAAAGTCTGTTCTAAACAAAATCAGCTGAGTGTTGCCTAATGTGTAGATATTTAGGATTCTGAAAACAGGTTTAGGAGAGTTTTATTTAAGAAATTAAGGCATATTAATGCAACTCCATGTGAAATTGAAGGCCACTTTCACAGTAATTCAATAGTTAAATTGCAAGTGTTTCTAAGGGCCCTATCATATACTCGGTGCAATGTGACGCAAGTGTTTTTTGCTAGTTTCAGCCTGACAGTTATCATTTTCACTATGTTATTTAAAGAGTAAATGTATTTGCGCCCATCTGTTCGCCCATGGGCATGCTGGTCTGAAAATAAGGTGTGTTCAGGGGTGTATTCCAGAAAGCACGGTTAACTTACCGTCAACTAAACCCTGAACTCTCGGTTCATTAACCCCAAACCTTGCTTACTCGAGGAATGTGGTTCCAAAAACGCGTCCGGGAGTAAGTTCATTCAACACAGAGTATGTTCCTGGTTAAGACTGAAGATATTCTCAACAGAGCAACGAATTGACGAGTCACTATGGAAACGGACGCTAAAAAAAAAGCACGCCATGCTGTTTCTTTCTTCTTCTTTTGTTCAATGGTCATTTACATGCTTAGTGCATATCGACACCTAATTATAAAATAAGTCATATCAGATATGTATTTTTATTATAAAAATACATTATATCCAGATCCATGATGTGTGAGATCCCTTTAAAGATGTTATCGTGCATGTTATGCCCAAAACACACCCATGACTCATTAAGAGAGTAGGTACTTTTGGATCATGCACCTGGTACGCAATCATTTTTACATCGTTAAACTAGCAAAAGTGGATTCAGACATTCCTTAACTGCTCCATGCACTTAGATCGTTCAAATAGGGCCCTAAGGTTTACAAACTAGTTACTTAAAGGGTTACTCCACCCCAAAATGAAAATTCTGGCATTAATCACTTACCCACGTCATTCCAAACCCGTAAAAGCTTCGTTCGTCCTTGGAACACAATTTTAAGATATTTTTAGATGAAAACCGGAAGGCTTGTGACTGTCCCATTGACTGCCAAACAATTACCACTGTCAAGGTGCAGAAAAGTATGAAAGATGTCATCTGAATGCTCCATCTGCCATCAGTGGTTCAACCGTAATATTATGAAGCTACGAGAATACTTTTTGTACGGAAAGAAAACAAAAATAACAAGTTTATTTAACTAAGTTAAATAAAGTTTATTTTACGGTGAAGTCACCGTAGCGCCATTTTGTAGATCATCGGGTGCACGCACATAACGTACGCAGTTCTGTGTTAGATGCAAGTTTGTACAAATCAAAGCGTAAATACGCGTACAAGACGTATCTTTCCATGGCGTTAAACTACTCATTTTCTAGAGCGACTCATTTGGGTGCACATCATTCTCTTTCTATGAAACCTGTGCATCGCATTCACTGGTTCTAATAGTGACACCAACTCTAGTGCAGTTTGCCCGAGCATTGCAATTATTTAGCATTTTCTAGAATTCAATCAAATGTCTCTTGCAACCCATTTTTGCATGTGTCCTGTGTGCAGCATATTATTTCTTCTGGACGGTGGCATCGTAAGTAGTAAGCGTCAACTAGAGAGACCGCAGTCAGCTTCAGTGGCCGTATCAGAGCCACACTGCACTGCAGACATGTGCAGTTTAAGCTGTCTAAGCATTAATGGCAGGGAAAGCCCCTTATACTCCAGAGCGACCACGTATTAAGTGTTTCTTGGAGGCTATAGTACATTGAAGATGACTCTTTACATACGCCATGTGACCTGTAAATGCGAAAAACCCCGTTTCCATTGCAGTTTTGTGAAATATTCCTTTTTTGAATTGCCTGAAAAACCACCTCATGTGGGCGCATAAACTTTTTTGCGATATATGGGAGTTTTTGCAAAATTGAGGCGTTTCCATTAGGCGTATTTTCAATTCGCAATTTTAATTTGCGCAATTTGAAGGGTAATGGAAATGCTGCTAATGACTTTATGGACTGTTTGTCCCATATTGATGACCCTGACTGTGTCACCATGGCAAGTGCTTCATATAACAGTGAATCTGACTCACACTCAGAGTGAACTACATCCAAGTTCTCTAAAGGATGACTTGGCAACCTGTGCACTAAATTCATTACTCAATATCCTCTGCAAGCACTGTTAGGAACAGTGCGTTCCAACAGAACTGAAGTGCAAAACAATGCTGGTGTCCAGTACTATCTACTGTAAATTATTTCTGGGGTATTCTATAGCAACATGGACATTTTGAAGAACATGAGCAATCTGAAGCTTCAGGTGAGCATCGATGGTCTGCATCTCTACAAGAGTTCAGCAACTCAATTCTGGCCCATTCTTGGAACTGTGCAAAACTTGGTGTTTGAGGAACCTGTGACAATAGGTTTATTTTGTGGTGATAGTAAGCCTAGCTCAGTGGATGAGTATCTTGAAAACTTCATCTGTGAAACAAAAGAATTAAGTAATGGTTTTGAATTTAAAGGACTCAAGTTAACATTACCTCAATGGTTAGTGATGCACCTGCATGTGCATTTCTGAAAAAAGTGAAAGACCACGCAGGCTAACATGGATCCAAAGTGCAATCAGGATGGCGTGCACCTGGAGAACAGGATGACATTCTCTAGAAATGACATGCCTTTTAGAAATAATGACAGCTTCAGAAATAAAACTGATCAAGATCATCACCATGGCACCTCACCTCTGGAAGAATCCTCCCTGGAAATAGTCTCTGGATTCCCCCTTGATTACATGCACCTTGTGTGCCTTGGAGTAGGGACCTGCGGGACCTGACGCAGCCGGGACAAGATTTGATGGGTAAATACAGGTGCGGGCGGTAAGATCCTCATGTGTATGTGGGTTGCAGGAGACTACAGGCATTTGAGGGACTCCTGCAAAATGGAAATATCTTAAAATTAAATTACAAAAAAAATTGTACTTATTTATCTACTGCACAAAAGCAACAAGGATAACTAAAATAAAATAAAAATTATTTACAGGTGCAAGGTACAATAGTATGTGACAGCAATGGAAAGCACCTTCTTTTTGTGAGCTGCGACAAATGCAGCAAAATACTCGGGCATACAATGGGCACAAGTCTGGAACTTCAGGTTTAGAGCATCATGTGTGCACAGTTTTGAAAGGCCAAACTTCTCTGTCATTTAAGTCAGTCAAAAGTGTCAAGTGCACTAAAAGATGAAACAACAGAAAAATGTGTTGACTTTGTGCCGATATGACACCGTCTCTGGCCAGGGCTTCTTTAAACTAGCGCAACACCTTGTTGACACAGCAGCCAAGATTGGAAAATTGGAAATTCGATGTGAATGAAATTTTGCCTCATCCAATGACATTGTCACGAAATCTGAGTGAAAGGGCACAAACACTAAGAAGAGCTGTTGTCAATGACATGATTGATACAATTGTGAAACATGGTTGCGCAGTGACAACTGACATCTTGACTGAAAACTATTAGGAAAACCTCTTTCGGGTAAAAGTTCTCCGCAGTTTTACAAGACTGAACTGTAGCGCTCACATACTCAACACCATTCTTTCACATGCATTCTCGTCCGCTGAGAATGCAAGTGCAAGTCTGCAGCCAGACCCTTCTCAAAACACCCAAAGTTGACCACCTTCTGAAAGGCATGAAAAAACTAGTCACCTACTTCAAACATTCTGGCCTGCAAGTGAAGCTAAGTAAGTCTCTAAAGCAGTCAGTGGAAACAAGATAGATTCTGTTTTTCAACAGTACGATGACACTGCAACAGTCCTGTTGGAAAATAAACAGTATGACAAAGTAGGGTGCATCAACAAAAATATTCTTAAAACCCTGGTGACTTTTTTGAAGCCATTTAATGATGCAACCAATGACTTTGAGTCAGACAATACAGCCTTGAGTGGGTCTCTAGTTCTGCCGTGGTGGAACCACTGCGAGGCAGCCATGACTGACTGCATTTTCACTGAAATTGCATCAACTTGTGTGACTGGGCAAACTAATGTTGCTGACAAGTTTGGCACCCAATTGAATTCACATACTTTACAAGAAGAATGCTTTACTATAAAAACATGCCTATGGAATTTGAGCGCAAACCAAGGGCAGTGAGGAAAATAGATGGAAGGGGATCAAGTTTAGAGGCCCTGTTATGCTGAAAGACCTACTCAGCACAGAGGTATACAAAAACTTCCTGCTGTTTTTTGTGGGAATCTTCATCTTGTGCAATAACAGCCTAATTGGTGATCACATCGACTATGCCAATGATATTCTGCGACTTTTTGTCACACACTTTGGACAGCTATATGGCCCCAAATTCCTGTCCTACAATGTCCACTGTCTTGTACATCTTGCAGAAGATGCAAAACACCATAGTGTCCTTGACGTGCTTTCAAGTACGAGGATCACCTTAACAAGCCGAAGAGACTCCTGTGGAAACCTACACGTCCACCGAGTCAAATTGTGAAAAGGTTCTCATAAATGCAAAGCTGCAGCAAAAAAAAATGAGAAAAAACAACCCACAACTGCTCAGAAAACAACATACAACTGGCGCTCTACCTGAATATTTTCATGGAGCTTCGGAGTACAAAGAAATAGAAACATGCTCTTACAGTCTGAAACTGGAACAGGCCAACAGTTTTGTTTACATTGACCGTAATGTACATGACCGACATTTACATGACCTACACTACTTTCAACAAGGCATCTCAAGACCAACTCATTTCAGCTAGTTTGAGAACACTGAGGCAAAAGCTTTCTTAGTTCCTTATGACCGTTATTTTGTTTTAGTCCTCCCCTTATTTTTTTTTAAGTCAATGGAGGCACCACAGCCAGATAAGGGTTGGACCAAGCATCAGGCCAGAATTCTACACGAGTCGAGTAAGCAGGTTAAACTACACTTTAAATAAACATTAAAACAGATGGCAAAATCAGTAATGCATGACATTCCATGGCTTAATTTTTATTAATTAAGTTCACATACTTTGGTTCTTTCAGCATCTTTTGACAACATTTCCAAAAAATGGAAAAGGGCATGCTACACTTCTGACATCTCAGAATCTGAAGTTTCTTTAAAAAGAATGCACAAGTAAGTTTTTTTTTTTACTTTGAAAATAGATGCATTGAAAAGTAATAATAAAAAAAAGCAATATTCAGTCTTCTGAAGCTATACAATGTCTATGGGCCTCATTTATCAATCTAACGTAGAAACGAGCGCAGATCCGTGTGCACAAATCAACTTACGACAGAGTTTACGTGTGATTCATGAAACGTTCGTATGCTGCCAATCTCACTGTATGAATCATCAAACATTGATAAATGTGGTGGCTTAAAACAATAATCATTTGAATATCTAAAAACACTCTGGTTTAGCCTTGCCCCTAGAGTTTACGACACAGAAATGTAACCCAGTCAAAACGAGAAAGTAATCTCACTGCAGGTGCGTTATGTGTCGATGTGTGAATCCTCATGGTCTGTTGTTTATGCTGTGGAATTCAATGGGTCACAGATGACCATCTACTTAAATTAAATTTTTTATTTGACATTCTAAACTTACTGGTTAATGCTTGACTAATAAGCTCCGGTTGTCGGTAAAGAAAATCATCTAAATTAATAAAATGCTGTCATTATACAATTCTCGGCCAGATTTATTATGCTGCATGCAAGTTCAGGCTGACTCAAAAACTTGCGTACACAAGCTGAGACCAGATGTGAGATTTGATCGCAGCCACCGCTCACATCCCTATTGATAAATTCCAAGTTTTACGTAGAAACAACCGTACACCCAATTTTCTGTCATACGTTCATTTTGTAAATGAGGCCCAAGTAATTAAAAAAAACAAAAAAAAAAACACATGAGCACAGGAAACAAGGGCTTAGAAGGGCAGCAGAGATTGCCTTACTATTGGGAGATGAGAGGGTCTGTATTACTTACTATTGGAGAAAGAGTAACGGTCAATTTGGATCAAGTGTGCCTTGATAACTAATCACATTATAGCCTTGACGTCACTGAATTTCAGGAATTTCACTAAATTTCAAGGAGGCTCAAGCTCAGAGTAAGAATGGTACGATGGTACAGTGTGGAGGAAAAAGAGAGGAGAAGGGGAGGTGGAGAGATGCCAGAAGAACTGTCGCCGGAACAGGGGGAAAGTCTGCAACACTCAGGCGCTGTTTATGAATACCATAGGAATGAATGGGAAGTACCGTGAGCTAAATCTCAACTGTCGCAAAAAGTCTGTGACTTCTCCTATAAAACAATATTTTTTTTCATGGTAAACTCTAAAAATAGTTAAATCAAAAACTATTGTTTCACGAGTTTACCTGCCCATTCAGCCCTGTCAGATAATGCTAAACAAACTTGGCTTGCTGTCCACGAAGGAGGCTTGAACTTGAGGCTCGCCTCAAGCTCAGAGTAAGAACCCCCCTATGATGGTACACTGTGGAGGAAAAAGACAGGAGAAGGGGAGGTGGAGAGATGCTGGAAGAATTGTTGCTGGAACGGAGCAAGGACTGCTGCAGTCCTTCCGGTGCACTCAGTGTCTGAATTTATTTCTGATTTCATTTCATTTACTTCAAGTAAACCAAACATAGGGAATAGTGGATGAGGGTATAGGGAACAATTTCGGATACAGCCCAGGATTTGTGCTGCCTTCACGTGCTATCAGAATTATTGTAAATATGAGCTTCCTAGTCGGAAATTATCAGTGTGAATCAGACAATTTAATTCAATCTGATTGGTTTTGGAACAACCCAAAGAGCCAAATTCTACAAAGAGCCCCAGGACAAGACGACAATGTCATAAATCTGTCCATGATACCCTGGTGCCACAAGTCTGAAGCACGTCCACCAACTAGCAGCTTTGAGCAGCTCACGAAAGAACACTTATTGATAATCCCAACTCAGGAAGGATTTTGTCAAATTTGAGGCAAGTAACCAAGATTAATGGTTAAAGAGATGCACACAGCATGACCATCACATGTAAATCCATGAAATTATGAGCTAAAGACTTTGTTGGGTGGTTTCCCCCACCCAGGACAAAGACCAGACTGAGATTCCTTCTAAAGCCTTTTGACCTTTGGTCTTTACAGAACACATCATCATGTTCACAGAATGACAGAGAAACTGTCTTTTACAGATGTAGATACACCAAAATGATCTCAAAAGGACTTGTAAACGAATATCTGCCTAACTCCATGCTCTAATCACTCATTGTGTATGTATTTTGAATAACTATTGAATAGTTTATAAGATTATATTCGTGTTTGGTATGTATGAGTTCGAAAATTCATGCTTTAAACGTTTCTATCAATCAATATTTTGTCTATTTTGTCAATATTATTTTGTAAATGTATCATATTCTTGTTATAGAAATCATGTCCAAAATTATACTCTGCAAGAGCGGGAAAATTTGGACCATGTGACTTATAAGAGAACATGTTGATGTATGCATTGGGAGGAGAAACAATCGCAACACCCCGAATGTCTAATTAGTCAAAACACGATTTGGGATGTGTCCAAAAGCCCAGTTTAAAAACTCAGGACACCATCAAATTATGCTTTTAGTCATCGCTTTTAGCCATGCTTTTTGTCACTGTTTTTACCCGTGAATACTTCAAGTACACATTTGTACTTACACATACCATTCTGAGGGTTGTTACATGTGTGTAGTTACAGAAATATTACAGCTGTACATACTACGTACCAATGTGTACTTACACTGTGGTTACATACTACGTACACATTTAGTTACTATTTAAGTACACAAGTATCAGAGACAATATAAAGTGGGACCAATAGTGTTTTCACTATACTTTGGATATTAATATCCATTGCGGAGTTGATGTTATACGGCTCGTCCAGTGAATCACTGGCTGACTCAGTGATCAGCCGTAAAAAAATGATTCTGTCCAAATACCCAATAAAATCACAAATGATTCCCTTTGAGCTAAAGTGACCCGTTCCCTTACACCGTTCATGTCCAATTTCCAACTAGGAAGCTTGTATTTACGATAATTCCGATAACACATGAAGGTATGGGTAAATAGGATGAAACTGATGAGGTAACGAGACACAGATGAATGCATTCAGTGATCAAGAGTCTGGGCAAAGGATTATGGGGAATGTATTTTGTGAGAGAGTGACAACAGTCTGGAATGGAGTGCCCTCTTGAGGAGCTCATGGGCACTCCAGCTGGAGATTGTGACAACACAAGAGTAAAACATGGCACCAAACATATACATAGGGAAGAAATAAATACACCAACAGCTGACTTAGATTTTTAAAACTACAGACATATGTATTGTATGTCTCTCCATCACCATCTCTGTTTGAAACATGAAAGTTATCTTTTTGGGTTGCGCTTTGCTCTCCTCCTCAGTGTGGATTCATCTGTGATCTATTCTGTCATTGTACATCCACATATGTCCCACTAGGAGTATGAACAAGAAACATATCCACCCCTTTTGTTCTGACCAAATAGAAATGTAAATGCTTTAAATCACATTTCTGGCAATTAGCTCTAAACGATTGTTCAGTCAGATTAGATCACACGTATCACAGAGCAAATTGCTCTTTTTCATAGCTACCAAAAAATACAACAAAACAAAGGAAAAGAAAAAAAACAAGAAAGGAAGCTTGAGACATCTGCATCAAAAGAATAATCTCATAAAATTTGAAAACATAGAAAACAAATGTAACTAGAACAAAAATGTTTAAATAAATTATACGGACTTGCAGTAAGAACTTCCAAAATGATTTACCAATGTTTATTTGTTATTTATTTTTTATCTTAAAAATAGTAAACATTAGAGAGTTTAGTGATCTCATGCATAAAAGGTGGTCTTGATTTTCGAAAATACTTTTAACTACAGCAAAATTAATTCTTACCATGCCAGGATTGTCTACGAGCCTGAGGAACTCCTTCAAGATTTCTGGGATGTTTTTAGACCCACTTGCCTCTGTATATAGCTTTTTCCTTCATATAAGTTTCAGTTCCAGAGATTGGATACTTATGGAACTTCAACTATTCAACTATCTCTTGAACCTTTTTGGGATGGAAACCAGATTCTATTGAATAAAGAATTTTTTTTTTAAATTATTGTTCGAGAAGAAACCATACTGCTCTACCTAAGCATATTTGAATGAAATGAGAAGTCATGATAAACACCACAGAAATCAAGAATAAATGCTAACCCAAAGTGTATTAAACACAGAAAAACAATATATTTATCAGAGTTAGAATTAATTAGTGATTAGTAATTAGTGAATCCCCCCAAATACATCAGCAGCTACACTGCAAAAAATGACTTTCTTCCTTAGCATTTTTGTCGTTTTCTAGTATAAATATCTAAACATCTTGAATCAGGATGCATTTAGTTGACAAGTAAAATGACTCAAGATATTGTGTCTTGTTTTCTGGAAAAAATTTTTTTGTTAGTTTTTGCTTAAAACAAGCAAAATTATCTGCCTATGGGGTAAGAAAAATAATCTTAATTCAAAGGCTAAACAAGATCATTTTTCTTGCCCCATTGGCAGATACTGAATATATTTTGAGACAAAGATCTTAATGTTGATCACTCAAAGAACTACAGCTAACTTAGCTAAAAATGATCCACCCTGTAAAGCCTGGGTTAACTGGTGTAGGACCCCAGTGAACAGACAAATAAACTGCAGAAGCATCACATTCCAGACGAATCTCAAGATTCCCCTCCTAACTGTTTGTGAGTTGTAAAACTGATCAATGACCATCATATGACGCCTGGGTGTCTGGACTGGCTTCCTGCCGAGGCCTGGTCCTTGTCTCTCGGGGATCAAAACTGCTAAAAACCTAACTCAATCAACACCGAACAGAGAACTTTTTGTCACGAGACGCTCAAGCAACGGATGGTCAGTGTTGCCACTTTGACCAGTTTCCTTATAAATCGATAATCTAATCAACACAAAACGGACAGTTTTATAGCTTCGCTCGGAGCAGCATGACTTTTCGTGACCACAGGACAGTCTCCCTTTTCTCTCTGCATTCCACAAAAAGCTTGCTCTTTTCTTCGCAGACAAAGAAACACTCAAACTTGCATAAAGGATTTCATAAAGGAAAGACAATCATTTGCATTGCTATTAGAGTAAATATATTCACAAAAATTGTGTTATAGGCCTTTTTATATGTTTGATGTGTTTTATGGAATCGGTGCTATTTTAATCTATCCATTATAACCTTTTAGTAGATGAAGTTTTAAATGTACTCTGTGTGTGCAAGATATTCGAAGTTTACTGTTGAATGAAAGCTCGTGACGTTTGCAATATCGTGGTGTGAATGAAAGTTTGATATTTGGTATCGTACGGGTGTTACAACACTTTATAGAAGTTATTAAGAATTTTTTGAGGCTTCAAACGTCACAATGAAACACCTGAAGCGAGGTGACTGATTCGAATCTTTTACACGGCTTCATTCATTATAAGGAGATGTGAAATGATTGGTGTTCCCTCCCTGCTTCATAGTAACACTTTCATGTGTGGACAATGATTCTTAGAAGAAGACACAGCTGCTATTGTGGAGTATTACTTTTGTGTTGAAACTGGAATCAACAAGATGTGTGAATCATTTGAAAGTGGCTGTTATAATTGCAGCTGACCACTAAATGTCACTGGTAGGATCTGTCTTTGAGGCTTTGAATCTTTTTTGGTACAATCAGGAAAAAGCCTCAAGCTTCACAAGGCTTCATCTGCCCATCTCTACAAAATACAATCCCATTCACATGGACACAGTCGGAGTAGAAATAAAATCATATGACATTGCACTAGCCTCTCAGACACACAGAGGACAACCTTCAGCACAACTTCACCAGGACAAGAAGTATCACCAACTAAAACGCTCTAGACAAGACATACACTGAATTTAAAGGAGGTGGCCAGCACCATTTAAGAAGAAAAAGGGGAGTAACAAAAATTACAAATACACACAGGCATGAACCACAAAAATCCTGGAATTAACATAGTACATTCAACTAAAATTAGAGCCATGGATAACTTTAATGTAAACAGTATTGTGCCAGACAACCAAAAAAAAAAATCACATGACATCACATTTTCCAATGTTCCCTCCAACTAAGCATAGTTGGTACATTCCAACTTCCTTCAGAAATCTAATAAAACACTTCAACTTTGTGCTTGTACTCCTTTTAACAGTCTGGCTTGGGTACACATAACACAGCAGGTACATTTTATTATCTAAATCCTATTTTTAATCTGTATCTTAAAACATTGATAACTTTCATTATTTTAAGCGGCTCATGTTGTTATGAAAACATTTGCATATTGGAATGCTTGGGCAAGATCATCTCACATCAAAAAACAGCCTTTTGTCTGTGCTGCCTTCATTTACTTGCCTGTATTCATCACTTTCGTTTTAGTTCTCCAGCACAGACTTGTTCGCTAAACTGAACATCCAATCAGAGTTCTCTCTCTCACCGACGGCCTGAGGCGGCAAACTCCCGCCAACGAGTGGAACACACCAAACAGACTAGCCCGACGGACGCTCACCGATGGCCCAATGTTGGCCGATGCCCGACCGTCAGCTTGGTGTGTACTGGGCTTAACATCAACAGAAATCAAGAATATTCTGGAAGAGGTAGGCACATCACTAGCTGTGTTTCCATCAACTTGTTTTTATGTGCATTTTGAAGTATCGCATAAGAAACGAGTGATGGAAACGGCAAATTTCAAATAAAAATCCCTTAATTCGCTAAAAAGATTTTACGCTCGCTTGAGGTGCTTTTTGTCTTGTGCAAAAAAGGGTTAATGCAAATAATGGAAGATGGAAATGCATTTGCCTAATAAATTCCTCCATGCGCATCAAAAAACATCATGTGATTTTGAGCTGTGAGATGGAGTAACCTGACTAACCAGCAGACCGATTTCATTTCACAGCAAAGTCTGTCAAAGTATTTCTGTATAACTGCATCCCAGAACTGTCTTACATGACTGCGTTCCCAAACAGCAGGCATCCACTTCCGAAAGCATTGACTGTATTAATTGTTTCATTTGCTCACTCTGAGGTCCAAGTAATTTATTATAGATGATAATTATTATATTCAGTGGCTTCTCCTACTTTCCTTAGTGATTTATAGTGCCAGTTTATCAAAAAGGGACGATTTTGTTCTCTTTGACTCATTGGATGGAAACAGTGCTTATTTGCAAATGTTTTATGCGATATTTAAACTTTGTGCAAAACTTAAATTCGCAACTTTGGATGGAAACCCAGCTATTGTCAAAATCTACAATCAAGAGATGCCCTCATAAATGTAAATACAGAAGGTTTACAACAAGGTGCAAACCACTGGTAACATTCAAGAACAGGAAAAGAGAAAAGTATAGCGAAAGAAAAGAACAGCTCATGATCCAATGCACACTACATCAAGTGTCAAACATGGTGGTGGCAGTGTTATGGCATGGGCAATGTATGGCTGCCAATGAAGTAGGATCACCGGTGTTTATTGATGATGTAACTGCTGACAGAAGTAGCAGGATGAATGCTTTTCAGTTACTGAAGACAAGACTGAAGGCAGAAAGACCCACAAACAAGCAGCAACTCAAGGTGGCTTGCAGTGAAGACCTGGTAAAACATCTCTAGGGAGTAAACTCAGAATTTGGTGATTTCCATTGGCTCCAAACTACAGGCAGTCATTGACTGGATTTTCATCCACGTATTAAAATTGTGCTTATATTTGCAATTGTTACTTTCTACAAATACTATTGAACCCTCTGAAAATGGAGGTACTTTGCTTAAAGGAATAGTTCACCCAAAAATGAATATTACCCCATAATTTACTCACCCCCAAGCCATCCTAGGTGTATATGACTTTCTTCTTTCAGACGAACACAGTCTGAGTTTTTAAAAAATTTATCCTGGCTCCTCCAAGCTTGGTCATGGTGGTGGATAGTGGCCATTATTTTGACCCAGGCTTTGGCTCAGAAGATTAATTAAATTCTGTGCTGCTATTCCAACATCTTGATTTTCTCTCTGTTAAACGTGTAATGGCAAAATAGTTATATGGGATTACTTAGCCAATTATTAACATTAATAGTAAGCATTGTATAAACTTGTTAAACATTGTATAAACAGCTAACACAGAATTAAGGAAAACGGGGATGTGCATGTTTGTTATGATCACTTTAATTTTTGTGATCCATTTGCAGTCTGTTTCAAAAGACACAGTGTAACATCTATTTTGTATAATATGTAGTGTAAGAATATCATAATCCTTAAAAAAGTAAACAAAATCTATCAACGGTATAAGTGTGCACAATTGTAGCACGGCCACATAAGAAATAGATATTATAAAGCTGTTGGTATATGAAGAGCTCTTTTCCAAAACGCGATAAACGCCAAATTAAAAAAAAATGAGTTCGTCATGCCATTTTGCTGTGTACTGAACCTATTCACTGCTC
>JAFVLL020040685.1:0-32320 GCA_021397915.2 Tor tambroides
TGCACTCTTTCTCTCCCTCTGCCTGACTTCTTCCGCCCCTCCGTTTCTAATTCAGATTTCCCTTCCCGTTTGGTTTGGCCAGGGTGAACGAAAGAGGGGAAAAAGGAGAGAGAAACGTTTGAAAGATGCTTTCAAACTGAACCCGACTGTTAGAGGCAGTTGATTTGTGTGAACTCCTTCACACAGACGTCTAACGGTTGTTTCACCGCAAAGTCAACATTGCAGAGGGTTCAATGAAAACTTTTACAAAAACTGGAAGGTGTTTTCCTTTTAAGGGTCATAGCCTGTATGCATAAATTCTGCATAGCAATTCACAAGAGCTATTTCTATATTTCTGAGGCCATGACAAAGAATTACACAAAGAATTTGCTTTTTTAAATCAGTGACATTTTTATCCCTATTTTAATACAACACAGCTTGTCCATCTATGGAAATGTTGCGCAATTAATTCGTTATGGTTGTCTTGCGCCTTTAGAAACACTACAAAAGCAAAGTCAAAATAATAGAAAGCAAGATGTTCTGACATCATTTGACATTTTTAGATGACAAAAACTAAACATAACATGTAGAAGTTTACATGTAAACCTATGCAATTGCTTTAATATTACTGTTTTGTGACTGCATCATGCATACCAGTAATTGAGGTGAGCATTGGTAACCCAAGTTTAAGCACATAGTGTGAAAATCCTTTAGGTTTTTTAAAAAACATTGCTGTAAAAATTGCATCTCTCTGCAGTGGGCCATTATAAAAAATCCCCAGTGCATTATGTCTTACAATGATACAGCACAGAATCATTTCCACAGCCGTTGGTTTAACGATTTTCAGCCTTGCTTTAAATGCACTTGAACGATGGAGAGAAAGACTGCACTGAGGGTCAGGATTTTCCATCTCTCTTCATCACTCTCTCACGCATACTCATGGGAAGGCCTTTGAAAAGTAATTGAAAAACACTCCAAACATAATGCAATTAGGCTGCAGACTTACATTTCATTGTCATTCAACTGCTGGTGATAACACCATCAATAAACAAACACAAGCGTCTGAGGTCAGACGAATCTCAGTGTATTTGTTGGATCTGATGACAGGCCAATCCATCATCTCTGATTTGAATCATTATGCACCCGTAAAAACTAAAGGCTCTTTATTGGCATTGATCTTTCCAAGAGCGTTTGACACCCATGGAACCTTTTTTATAGTCAGAATTGTTCTTTAGATTATTAAAAGGTTCTTAGGAAATGTTCACTGAAAGGTTCTTTGGGGAACCACTATGCCATTCATTGCAACGGCATCTATGGTTCCATGAAGAACCTTTAACATTAATGGAACCTTCATGGTTCTGTAGAATATTAAAATGTTCTTCACACTAAGAAAATAACAGTTCTTTTAAAAACTGGTCACTGAAAGGTTCATAATGGAGGTAGCACAAGGACCACAACATCCCGGCTGTTCGTATCGCTGCTGATTTTGGACACTCAGCCATAGCGGAAACACCACTGTCCAATTTAAACAGTCCCTCCGCTCTCTAATACATATTTTAACTTCATTTATTGGCTCCTTCCTCTGGGCACAGGTCCGAACAGTGTCACAAGAGACCGTTGTTTAAAACAGGGAGAGTGTGTGTGTATTTCTGTGTGTGGATGGAGGGGAACATTAGTACGAAAGGAAACCCTTGATACTGTGGGGGCGTTTCGGAATAAATGAGAATGTCCAGGCTCACACGACTGCGACTGGGAAGAAAGAAGTTCTAAAATAAACTTCTGAAAGACCAATCCCGCCCATGTCTGCCAGACCAAAGCCTCAATTTGTTTAATACGTACCGTCTTTTGTGTCTAATGCAGCCAGAAGAGTACAAGAAGAAGAGATTGTGATGTTCCCTGAGAAAATGAAAGGCTGAAATTTCCTTAAGACGCGTAAAAATATGGGAAACCGACTTCTCTTGCCTTCTCTGGCTTCCTCAATAAAGGAAATGTGGTTCTGGTTAGGAGTCTCTGAGTTTGGTTATTTCAGTCTCACTGCCTCAGGCTCAGAGACAAAGCAGGGTGTATGTGTGTGTATGTTTCGAGGGTTTTGTTATTTTTCGGAAGGCGGTCACACGGGTTACACTGCTCCATCTGCGGACATAAGGACAGGTTGTATGGCTGATGTAAACCGTAAAATTGGATGGAGGAAGGATTGAATGTTATTTGTGTGTGTGTATGTATACATGTATACATGTGTAGTGAGGTTGCGGCTGTATGTGGCCAATAATGTTGGAACTAGATGTAAACAGACCTGACCTATAATTGAATCAAGATGGAGTTCATCCCTTGTCCTTGCTGCTCCCATTCACACACAGACTTTCATTTTCATCGAGAAAAAAGCAACACAAACACAACCTTTCAAAAATGTGGGATACTTTTATCCAGCAAAAAGAGCAAAAAAAAATTTATTAAAAATAATAAGAAATGTTTCTTGAGCAGCAAATCAGCATATTAGACTGATTTCTGAAGGATCATGTGACACTGAAGACTGGAGTAATGATGCTGAAAATTCAGCTTTGCATCACAGGAATAAATTACATTTGAAAACAGTTATTTTAAATTGGAATAATATTTCACAATATTACTGTTTTTTTCTGTATTTTTCATCAAATGAATGCAGTCTTGGTGAGCATAAGAGATTTTTCCAAAATGTTAAATCATTTTACGGACTCTAAACTTTTGAATGGTAGGATAAAACTTCAGAGACTTAAAACAATTATTATAAATGAAATATTTGCTCACCATTTTGTCACCCTCACATTGCTCTAATCATAGGTTATTTTCTTTCATGCAACTCAAAAAGAGAAATTTTGAAGACAGTTCAAACTGTAGTTTTACATACATTTTTTTTTCTTTTTAAGTCTTGATGGCTCAATCTATGTTTTCATTCCTCAAAATTTCAATCCATGGAAGAAAGAAAATCATACGACTTTGAGTGTGTAAATGTTTTCATTCAGATTCTATATTCTTAAAAATGGACTACCGTGAATCTCTTTTCACTGTCTGTTTCATGCAGTCATAAAATTTGCTGGGATGATAAACACAAAAGCCGTCTACACCAAACCAAACCGTAGGCCCTTTCATGTGTCATGTTCTTATCATCTCCAGCTCAGGGGCTGGGGGTGGACGAGCCACAGGGCTTTGGTGGGGTTCAGTTTTTAGGGTGTAGGATGTTGGCTGTGGGTGGAGTTTTTTTTTTAATGAATAATCTTAGCGGTTACAAACCTCCTTTAAATCACATCAAAGATCCCCCACAGTCTCTGCAGTGAGCCCTGGGTGAGTGTGTGCTCATGTTGATACCAAGTTTGTGTAATTCTATATGCAGAGTCTTCACGGATCCAGGTGTGAGTGAGGTTAACAGCAGAAATTTATGGTATTTTCCTTATGGATGTATTAGCCATGGGTCATAAAAGAGTTTCAGATCTTTAAAGGGATTAAAGGAGTAATTGTGCACCGTAAAATAGTTATCCAACAACGTTTTGGGGATGGACACCAAAGCACCTGTGTCTGTACAGGTGTGTATGCTATTGGACTACTGAGGATCCTAACTGCGCTCAGATGTATGTGAGAAAGTTACTGAATGGTCTAAAGAGACCTGTAACTTCTCTACATATAGAAGCCAGTTCAGAATAGGGGGCCATATGCACAAAGAGACCGGTAATGACTCTTTTTGTGCCTCATGTCAGTGCATGTGTGTGTTATGAGAGAAAAAAATGTGTTTCCAGTTAAATCCGTGGAAAAAAAAGCAACACACACCCACATGCGAGCACTTCAAACGTGTGTGAGATCTCTCCTGCTGTAATTTCACTGCATAGCTTTACTCCCATCTGGCCTCTATACTACACACACACACACACACAGACACAACCTGAAGATCTAAGGCTTCTAGCCTACTAACACACCCACACACAAATATATCCCACCGTATACATTAGAAACACATGGGACAAATAAATAAGATAAACAGCGACTGAGTTGATAATATTTACTGGAACTTACTGGAACATATTCATCTACAGTTTTATTTGAATTTTTCCATGGTTTCTATGTGATTGTAAAGGTTTCTGTGTTAAAAGCTGAGTCATTCTGTTCTCACGCCTTTTTGTATATTGACTGAGGGTAGAACTATACTGAATGCAAATCCATCACTGGCAAACAGAAACTGACCCTGCTGTGAATGTGTATGAGAGAGAAAGAGATGCTTAGGAAGAAGTTATATCTAGACAAATATGTACTTGGCAAGTAGAATCCAATAAGAAAATTGTTACAGTATTTAGTGTTAAAAATATTCACCCCTCAGGATGACAGTTGTGTGACATGCTTTTAGGCTACTGGTTAGTTCATGGTGGAGATTTTTAAGGTTTGGGTATCATTTGAATTTTATCGATTCCGATTCTGCTTATCAGTTCCGATTCTTATCGATTCCTAACTCCGATTCAAATTATATCAACAAATCCATTAAAATTTTTTTAAGTCAAACATATTTATTGTCTTTTGCCTATGGTTTTACCAAAAATACCACAGAAAAAAAACAACTAGACTAATATTAATTTCAAACATTAAATTGTTAAAGACAAGTAAACAGTAAGTAATAAAATAGGAACAAAGAAATCAATTAGCAATAGCATAAATAAATAAAACTGTACAAATTTCAGGTACAGAAATTGAAATCAAAAGTTTAAAAACACTGCATAGTTTTTTTAAAATAAAATATAGATTAATCCTCATTAATTTTACGAAAGATATTCAGTCAAGAACAGTTAATGATTTTATTTTGTTCTTTAATTAACATTAATGACAGTCAGCACGTTTTTTAACGTTAGGCGGCTGTCTCTTTAACACCAAACGCACACGGATCTAAAAATACTATTACACATGCGTTTTCTTTCTCATATGTTTACGTTCCCTTAAGACAAAAACAGCTGTGTTTATGATGATATACTGACATATTTTGTGCATACTGGTCCATAAATGTGCAAGAGATGTCAGTTCCGCAGTGGAAATGCACAGAACGGTTCGAGAACGGACACAGGTCAGGAACCCGCAGTGTTGCCAACTTAGCAATTTTGTTGCTAAATTTTGTTGCAACTTTTCAGACTACCCTAGCAACTTTTTCTTGCCATAGCACCTAGCAACAAATTTAGCTATTTTTAAAATTTATTTGGCAACTTTTAGCAACTTTTGAAAAGTGGCTCAAACAATAAAAAGGCACAAATTTTCCACCTAACTTACACAAAAAGAGGAAACCAAAGATGTCTTGCAGTATACATATCACTTGAATTAAGTTAGCTGCTATGTACAATTGTTCAATTTAATAGTAATTGAATTAATTGTTCATTTATGATACACCTTGTTCGTAGCTTGTACCTGTGATTGTTGATCAGTTAGTACATGTAAGAAAAAATATCTAGAAAAATGGAAAAGGCACTAGTAATTTTCCAGAACATTATCCGTTATCCGATGTAACCCTGTAACCCGAAAACACAAAATACAATGCGCAATTAAAAATGCAGGTAAAAAAAACCTGTGAAAAATCAATACGGAAAATTCCTTCATATTGTGCCCTATTTTTTACAGACTCTTCTTAGAGTGTAGCATACTAACTACTAATACACTACTTATAACTATAATAGTTGAGAATATAGTTTACTAGCTAATAAAAAAAATGTGTAAGTGTTCAATAATTCAATGTTGTATTTAAAAACACAGTTATTTATATGTTAATATATTATGCATGTATATTATTTTACGAGCAAATCTAAATGAACATATCTAAAATATATTTGGGTCCCACTTTATGTTAAGTGGCCTGAACTACTTGGTACTTACATCAGAAATTAAGTACAGTGTACTTACTGTGTACATATTGTATTCCAAAACACTTTTGCTGCTATTGATGTGGGATATAGGTAAGGTTAGGGACAGATTTGGTGGTATGGGTAGGTTTAATGGTGGGTTAAGGTGTAAGGGATGGGTCGACAGTGCAATTATAAATGTAATTACAGAAAATAATTACAGGTGTAATTACATGCAGGTATTTTAAAAATATAAGTACAATGAAAAAACATGCATGTACACAATAAGTGCATTGTACCAAATGATTCATTTAAATGTAAGTACATAGTAGTTAAGGCCACTTAATATAAAGTGGGACCTATATACACTATACTGCCAAAAGTATTGGGTCGCCCCCTTCTAATGAACAGGTTTGACTACTTTAGTAATTTCTATGAGTACAAATCTTAATGTTAAAGCATATAATGATATTCTAGGAAACTGTGTGCTTCTAATATTATAGCAACAGTTTGGACAGGACCCTTTTCTATTCTAACATGACAATGCCTCTGTGTATAAGGCAAGGTTCAAAAAGAAAATTACTGATTCAGTCAGTGTGGAAGAACTTGACTGGTCTGCATAAAACCAAGTCCTAATCCCAGTTTAACACCTCTGGTGTGACTGTAAATGCAGACCTTGAGCCAAAAACTCATCACCAAACTCCAATGACTTGTACATATGGTTACAGTCATTTTAGACACTTCCAAAACTGTTGCGCCAGAGATGGAAATACAATTTTTAAATACATGAATTATGTTCCCATCCTTGTTGCCACAGATTTGGAAGTGCTTTTTTCTGTTCTAAAGAAGGGGGTGTCCCAATACTTTTGTCTATATAGTGTATGTACAGAACTATTTAAGCGAACTGAAAGAAAGCTCAAATGAGAAAAAACTGTGAAAAAAACCCCCATAACATATAGACTAGAGTTATGATTTATCATGTAGAACTTAGCCAAGCCAAAAAAACTCCCTGTGTTATGCTCAGTGAAACAAAAGCTTTCAGAAAAATGTGCTATAATTGACACCAGTCATAAAGGACAGAAAAAAGTGCGTAACATGAACAGATTGCTGACTCAAGAACTGTGTGAATCAATAAATGAGATCTCCTCTCCTCTCTTCTCCTCTCACATGACTATGTGTGTCTTTCATTGTGCGCATGTCAGCAGAATTCTATGATCTCTGAGAGTGTGAAAGTACGCGTGTGTGTGAACCAGGACATAAACCTCAGTGAGTATATGAGTCAGTAGAGCAGCAGAAACGATCCCTCACACACATCACAAGACAGAGTGAGCTTACAGCATCACTTACAGCAATGGAGTCTGTTCCTCCTCCAGCCTCTTACACACTCTGACCACAGACCACATCACTGCTCTCACCATATACGGCCACTCTGTACGCTCATCTTCACAGGCTGTGTATGTTTGTGTGTGTTTAATAAAGGGCTCTCCTGGGAATGATGATCCATTGAAGAGGAAACCTTATCTAGGAAAGGTCTTAAAGGAATAGTTCACTCCAAAAATGAAAACTGTGTATCATTTCACCCTCATGTTGTTCTAGTATTCAAAAGGAGATGTCAGACAGAAAGATCACGCTGCTCTTTTCCATATTTACAATTACAGATGACCAAAAACACTATATGAAGTGCAGCGGAGTAGGAGATTTTTGGTAAACAATCTGTGAATTTTGTCTGTTCCTTATATAATTCTACTTTGTATGAAGTGCAGACTACTTTAAGGAAACTTTCATAGTGCTTTTTATTTGTTTTTGGAGCCTGACTGAAATGAGAGTGAGTAAACAATGACATAATTTAACATTTTGGACTACTGGTTGAAATATAATTTAAAAAACACTCTCTCTTTTTCCATCAGTCACTCTCAGAGTCGTTGAGATGTTTTCTCATGCTGTGTTTTAGAGGAATGCTTTCATGCAGCACCGTTGGCTATTTCTGTATGAGAGAACATCTTTAGTCGGTCAAGCATTCTTGGGATTCTGGAGAAACTAGAGCAATTTGGAGTTTGTTGATAAAAGAGTGAGTGAAGGAGCATTCTGGGCCACACACACATCTGCAGTTCATTAAACTGAAATAGATCTGTGTATGGACTTCATGTGTTCCTGGATATAATGGACCCCCCAAGATAAACACACACACACACACACACACACGCTAAACTCTGAATTGACAAATGTTTTTATTCCACCTAAGAACTGCTCCTTTCCAACACCTGAACTGCCTTAGACAGTCCATTTAAAAAAATAGAAACATTGGGTCTCATTCACTAATAATTGCGTACGTTTTTCGTATTTATACGCACATTTGAACTTCTCACGAAAACTTTCCGCCTAATTCACAACACGTGCGTACGCACATGAGCTTGTTCTTAAGCTCGTTCTTCTGTTTGTGAATCTGGAGTCTTCTAAAAGAGCGCCCGCATGCACGAGGTTAGTAATTAGCATAATACACGCCCAAACCAGCTCCATATAGGGGCTTTCCGCAAAGCGGCACTCGTCCAGAGAAAGACAATTATGGCACCGAAACAAAAGACAAATCCAAAAAATGGTGATATGGCTTAGGTGTGGTTCCAGTGAGTTGCATAAATCAAAAAGGACTTCTCTGGGCAACCTAAAGCCATTCGTCACTCTCAGCAAACATATCTGTGCGCTCTCTAAAGACGCGCTCTCTCCTTAGAGCACGCGCCGCAATAGCAGTACCAAGTGTGCCATGCCTCCAAACACAAGGTGAGACACAATAATCACCGTTTATATAAGGATAGATCAGGTGATTTGTTGTTTGGACCTCTAAATATATATATATATATATATATATATATATAATTGGACCTCTAATTATACTTTATTATCAATTTTAATGTCTAGTTACTTTTCACCCACCCTGGAAATAACATATCTAATTATATGTAGGGTTCTTTATACATGCTTATAAGGCCCCGGGCATACATGATTATTGCGTACGTGTGGTATAAGTTGTTCTTGAATTTTTTCGTACATTTAGAATAAATTTTAGTACGAAAGGTTTTGATGAATCATGATTTATTCGTGAAAACGTCCGTACGCACATTTCACGCAAAAATGTGTGCGTACGCATGTTTAGTGAATGAGACCCATTATGTTGCCTTATACCTCAACATACCTCGTAGCAATGACAATTATAAATGTTTTTATTACTGCAAAGAAAAGATTTTGAAAAAAAAATGTAATCTTGTGGATGCACTAGAATTAAAATTTTGGATGTTATAGCCAATAACTAAAAAATGGTCGATATAAAACTATACTATTTTGTCTAAATAAATAAAACATAAATCACAAACATACAAGTGAATTTAGGCATCATACCGTTATAATGTACCAGTGTTGTTACTGTTAACTAAAACTCTAAAATCATTTTTGCTAATTGAAATTATAATAAATAAAGCTGAAATTATAATAATTCAAATACAATTTTAAATATGAGGTTAAAAATAAATAAATAAAAAACTTGCAGCTTTGGCAACAAACTAGATAATCAAGTTTCAGTACTTAAATTACTCAAATTAAAACACAAAAATAAATTAAAGTTAAATAGAAATAAAAAACATAAAAATGACAAAAAATGATTAAAACTTTAATATAAAATACATTTAAAATATTGATATTATTCAAGGTATTAAACTATAAAAGCATAATACTAAATTAACTCAATATTAATTTTAATGTTTGTTAAAGATCAGATTTACCATTGTTAAATTATTTTTATTTTAGATGACAGCAAGCATGGTCTAAATGTAAAAATAGGGTAAATAAACATGAACAGTTAAATATCCTATATGCCAACCAATATTTAAATCTAAAAAAACAAACAAACAAACAAAAAAACCTCTTGTATCTTCCATTAGCTGATATGCTAAAATATGTTGTGTTTTCTGTTTCTATGCTTATATCCTTTCATTTCAGTTAGGACAGGCAGTAGTTATCCAATAATATGTGACACTAAAAAAAAATCCCTCAACAAAAGCGTTATCAGTTTAACAGTGAATTTCTGTCACACACAGTTACAAGTACATCATTGTGTGTCACTGTCATAGTAGACTAAGTGGGCAGTTTCCACATATCTGTTTCTCTCCTACTGTCCCTCACTCATTTATAATTAAACAAGTGTAAATCAATCACTTTGACTGGGCCGCTGCATAAATGCCCATCTCAACAGTTTCTCACAGAAGCTGTGATTGGTATGTTCAGGTCAGGTTTAAGAACTGAGCCCTGATTGGCTGAATCTCTAATTGGCTGTGTTGTGCAGGCACGATGAACTTCATGACTCATCACACAGTCTGACCAATACACAGAATATCAAACAGAAAGAGAGGAAATGAGCGGGACAGCTGCCCTTGACTACCCTTCATATCACTTTCTCAAACAGGAAGCAACACTCTCTCTCAGACACAATTATAGTCAATGTGAACTGCTGTTTGAAGCCAATTTTTTGATCTCTTTAGGAATTAATTGGATAAATAAAAGTGGTAACTACATACAGTAGCAGAATGGATTTTTACAAAAATAAATTAATACTTTTATTCAGCAGTGATACATTAAATTGATCAAAAGTGACAGTAAAGTCATTTAGAATAATGCAAAAGATTTCTATTTCAAATAAATGCTGTTCTTTCGAACTTTATATTCATCAATGAATCCTGAAAATAACGTATGGTTTCCACAAAAATATTAAGGAGCAGCACAAATGTTTTGTGAAATGTTGAAGACTGAGGTAATTGCTCCTGAAAATTCAGCTTGACCATCACAGTATATCACAATATCACAATATATTAAAATAGATAACATTCACTTAAATTATAAAAATATCTTGCAATACTGTTTTTACTGTATTTTTGATTAAATAAATGCAGCATAAGGACTCCAAATCTTGCTGAACCCAAAATATAAATCTAAGTAGCATATCTGCTACCATTGTAGCCAAATCTTTTCTTTTTTATGGACATTATGTAAACACCCATGGACAAATGCCAGAAGCATGAAACAATTGTTTTTTTGAATAACCCACACATCAATAAAGTAAATGCGGTCTACTTAATTTTAATTTCAAGTAACCTGTTAAATGCATGTGTATTAAAACACACAGGTGGCTAAGCTAAGCTACTTAAAAAACAAGCAATAAATAAAGAAAGAAAGAAAAGGAACCACAAGATTTAGACTGTGTGTATCTTATCAAGCCTAGATATGCAAATTAGCTTTGGGTATCCTGCCAAAATGTCTGGCTGTTTAAACACACACACACACACACACACACACACACACAACACACACACACTCCCCTCTCTTTAACCCTTGTTTACAATTCAAATACTAATATATCAGCATTTCAGCCTCCTCTTGCGCTGATGTCACTATTAGTCAAATGTATCACCATAGTAACAGAATGTGGCTCCAGGTGCATTTATCTCTCAATTCCTGACTGGCACTAAATCAAATCTCATCTCAGCACACCTGTCATGTCTAGAGAGCCTTCCTGGAAGCTGCGTAAGTCAGATCTGGAATTCCTCAGAGCCAAGAGATCCTGCTTTAGACTACATATATAATAGATCACTTCTTCTCTATGCATTAAAAACATACTATGGTTATATTTTGAAACATACTACTTTTTCAAAACATAACCGTAACCAAACATAACCACACTGCAGTGAGCAGTATTGTGCACAGTATGCAAGATTTCTCTCTGCAATCCCCTGATAGTCTACTAGACTTGCCAAATATGCAGTATAGAACTAGATCACACTGTGCTGGATAAAGAATCCCACAATGCAACACGCTCGACTTGACAAATACATAACAAACACAGTCCTGTTCTTTAACCATACAACCAGTAACACTATTTATACTGATATCATTCACCTGTAACTTCACTACTGACTTATTTATTATGTTAATGATGTGAATTATTGACAGGCAGATAAAGTGTGTTTGCATGAAATATTAATACAGCCTAATGATGTGCTGAATCAGGTCAGAGGTCACAGAGGATGATGTGGGAGTTTCTGACTGTAATTAGGGCAATTTTCTGGAAAATGCCAGTTTTCATCTCTGAATATGACAGCTCGTCAAGGCTCATGGCAGAGGTCAGCCAAAGTCTTCATCATTTCAACAGAAAGTTCATTAAGAATCTCTTTCCCTGTCTCCCACCAAAAAAACTAGACTATAGGGGTCAAAGGTCAGCTGTGATCTCTCTTAAAAATGATTATTTTTGTACAGCAAGGACACGTTAAACTGACATACTGATGTAAAAATGTATCACAGGTTCACAAATATATTAAGCAGAAGAGTTCAACATTAATAACATAATTAGAAATATTTATTGTGTGCCAAATTAGCATATTAGAATGATTTCTGAATGATCATGTGACACTGAAGACTGGAGTAATGATGCTAAAAATTCAGCATTGACATGAAAGAAATAAATTCCTACATTTTAAAATATATTCAAATAGAAAAGTTATTTTAAATTGCAATAATATTTCACAATATTACTGTTTTTGCTACAGTATATTTATGATCAAATAAATACAGCCTTGGTTAGCATAAGAGTCTTCTTTCATTATATATATATATTTTACTTTTTAAATTAGAATCCACATTCTTTATGATTGAGCTTTGCATTAATGAAACAAACTCATAAATCATGATGCCATTCAGAGGTATTCATTCACTATATTTCTGAAAGTCATTAGCGATAATGAAACACATAGCAGGCAATTTAAAATGGAGCTTAATTAATGTGAAAATAATATGCAATTTCATTAATGTGAAAATAAAAAAAGTCTCATTTTATTTTCTGTTCACATATTATCAACTGCCGTTAAATGGCATAGAGATTTTTATTATATCCACATCACCATCATGCCAAAGAGAATACAAACATAATCATATTGCATAAAACACAAAACATCAGTCATCCCATACTCTCATATCCATGTCCAACCCAGCAAATCTAAGGATTCCCTCATCTCAGTATGTCTGTGACACAGCCTTATGAGTAATACACACTAATCACATGCATTTGACTGTAATCCCACTAGATTACACACACACACATGCACAGGGAAATCCCACGATTAGAGAAGCACTGGATTGAGCCCAAAGTAATCTGTGTCACTTCACTAAGTCAGTAAGGCATGATTGAATTACAGTGAGAGAGAGAAGGCTTTTTCTATTAATCAATATTTATGCTATACCACTATTATATGACCCAAGAAATCTGAATATTCATGGAAAAATCACTTGCTTGGATTAAACTCCCTCTCAATAGCCGGGTTTCCATTCAAAGTTGCGTGTTTAACTTATGCGCAAAATTGGAATATCGTATAAAACATCTGCGAACAAGCACCGTTTCCATCGAACGAGCCAAAGAGAACAAAATCACTGATAAATTGGCACTAAATATCACTAAGAAAAGTAGGAGAAGCCACTGAATATAATAATTCATACAAAATAAATTACTTGCACCTTAGAGTCTTTCATTTGGAGGTGGATGGCTGCTGTTTGGGAACGCAGTCGACAATTACACAGAAATACTTTGATGACAGACTTTACTCGGGCAATTCAGAATGACCATAACAACATTTCAGATGCTGTGGAACGAGATCGGTCTGCTGGTTAGTCAGGTTTTGCCGTCCCATTGCGCAAAGTCACATGACTTTTTTGATGCGCATGGAGGAATTTATTTAGCAAACACGTTTTCCATTATCTTCCATTATTCGAATTAACCCTTTTTCGCACAAGTCAAAAAACATCTCAATCGAGCGTAAAATTTCTTTAGCGAATTAAGAGATTTTTATTTGAAATTTGGCATTTCCATCACTTGTTTCTGTTACTTCAAAATGCGCATTAAAACAGGGTGATGGAAACATAGCTATAACGTCAACTACATCTAATCTGAAGTTCAAACATAGGTTTGGGAAGAACCTAATCATTCACTCTAACCAATCAAACCACGAGCAACCAATCAAAACACCTTATCAACTGCATAGCAACACCCTGGCCACCACCTACACCATAAGAGATCCAGAAACCAAATTCAAAGATCTCAAAATAAACTCTTACGCATTCTTTCAAGACCAAATGATCCACATTCATTTTATAACTCCATACTCCTACTGTATTTCAACAACTGTAAGTCTCATCTGAGTCCTTTTTATTTCTCCTAAGGATTTAAAGAGATTTTAAGCTGATACTTTAAATGAAACAATTAAGAACTCCTGTAAATCTCCTGAGGCATGAAAAAGTAATAAACTTCCCCTCTGGGAAACCTGTTCAACTTGCATATTCATTTCATCACCTTTTGGTTAGATCCATTTTCAGCATCTGCCTTGCCTATTTGCATTTTTGAATCTTAACAAACAGTTAAATGTTTCTTGCAGTTGCTCCCACACAGCATCTGCAGCCTAAACGTCTGAAATGATAAGGCACTCAATCACACAATCACCCTGTCAGCAGCTCTGACACACACATAAACACACTCTGATCAGCATGATAACACCACTTCCAAATGAAGGCCTGAAATCACCAGCAAAGAATGTGCAAAGAGATTAACACACATTATGTTCTGGGAAAATACCATTGTGAATAAATACAGCTGTGGGGTATCAGCGTGTGTGTTTGGTTGCGTCTGATGCGATGTTTAGACCATTCCAGTTTGGAATGAGACAAGGCTGAACAGCTCCAGAGGGCTCTTAAATTTTCCCTCTCTGATATCACAGCGAGACTGGAAGGATCCCGGAGCAGCACGGCCCATTTACCTGCTCCGCAGCTGGGAAACAAACTGACGGATTGTGGACTGAAGGGAGAAATGGATGTGTGTCCGCCAGACCCGAGCTCTCTACAGAGTTTGAAGTGGAAGAGTCCATTCATCAGCAGCTGCAGGGGTGGCACTTTGCCATCAAACAGGAGAAAATGGTATTTCCCTCAAATTCAGGCCATGTCGGTTAAAAAGAGGGAGAAAACACTGCAGGAAAGACTGCTGAACACGGTTACACTGAAACACACACACACACACACACACACACACAGACTCTAAGAAAAAGGAAATTCCTTCATGGACCCTTCCCATGGTTCTCAGCACAACATCCCTTACAAAGAAGTAATATGCTGTGGCTCCCACCAGTGCTGTTATTATTAACCAAAAACTAGTTAACTCAAATAAAGCTGAAATAAAATAAATTATAAATATTAGATGAAAAAAACTAAATAAATTAGAAATGTTGCTTTGGCATCTATACTGAAATAAGTTTACTAAAACGTACTAAAAAATATTAAACTAAAAAAAAAATTAAAGCTAAATAGAAATATAAAAAAACAAAAAAGCTACTAAAGCTACTAAAAGCTACTAAAAATGAAAATGAAAACTGAAAATCTAAAAATAAGACAATTCATAATATTAATAAATACTATAATAGTATATGAAAAAATACTAAAATAACAGTGGTTTCCACAGTACCATGCATACATTACTAAAAATAAAATGGAAATAAAAATAAATAAAAGCTAAATAGAATTATTAAAACAACTAATAAAAAAGACAAACGCAAATAACAAAACTACAATAAAATGAAAACTGAAAATCTAAAAATAAAAGACAATTCAATATATTAATAAATACTATAATAGCATATAAAAAATCATAAAATAACATTGGTTCCCACAGTACCATGCATACTGTTTACCATGGTACTGTATGATTACCATATTCATGTACAATGCAATTTATGCGATACTTCAAATACCATGGTAAAGTAATGGTATGAGATGGTAATACTATGGTACTTTTTGCCATGGTAGTGAAAATCATGTACCAATGTATTTATATGGTACTGCAAGGTACTTCAAAACACCATGGTATTACCACAGTACATGACCAAAATAGCCCAAAATCTGATGGCTGTACCATGTTTTTTTTTTAACTAGTGTAACAAAAGTGTACAAGAAAGTATCAAAAAGTACCATGGCACTACCGTGTTTTTTAAACATATGTACCACGGTAGTACCACACTATTTTAAATGTATCTGATAGTTGTATATTTATTCATATCAGTACTACAGTGAATACCATGGTAACACCATAGTATTTTTATAGTAAGCAACCACCCAGCAATGTGCTAACAAGTCAAAAAACCTTAACAACTGCATAACAATGGCCTGCTAACTACCTACAACACCCTAACATTTTGTCAGCTATTTTCCACGAGTGTGACCACATTGTATTCAGAAATTGCAAACAACTTGTTTGTTAGTAAAATGACATTAACCTGTTCCTTTCACCATGTACTGTAGAATATGCTGGGCAGAAAAAGTAAGGGCATCAGTCAGTCAGTTGTATAGCAGAATGTAAAACCCCAACTAAATCAGTTGCTATATGCTGAGCACTAAACTAACCTAGGGGGTCTTTGCTCTCACTCACATTCACTCGGTCTCTCACACACCCTCTGAGAGACACACAATTAGCAGCTTAAATGGAACAAAAGCAGCTCTATGGCTGTGTATTAAGACGCAAGGATAATGCCTTCACTGAGCCTGATGAACTGTGCTGGGCTTTAAAAAGAAGAGAGAGAGAGAGAGAGAGAGAGAGAGAGAGAGAGAGAGAGAGATAGAGAAAGAGAGAGAGAGAGAGAGAGAGAGAGAGAGAGAGAGAGAGAGAGAGAAGGAGAGACTTGTTTTTCTGGTAAGCAGAATGAAAGGAAAAAGGGGAGAGGGGAGTGAAGGGGTCTCCCAAGGAAATACCTGCTGGATCAAACACTGTGTGTGTATGTGTGTGTGTGTGTGTGTATATAGATGTGGAAAGAAGGAAGCCCCTCCTCGTCTCCTGAATGTGCCACAATGTATGTTCATTATATTTACTAGCCATGCTAAAGCCATTAACATCATACTATACGCGTGTATGTGGTTTTATAGACAATAACAGCATGAATTACAGTGCAGAACACCCTCTGGTCAAACTCAAAGGTCATTTTGGGTGGTCTCTGTGAAATTAGCTCATAGGTTATACAGGGTTGTTGTTTTTGTTTTGTAATCTTGAGACTCAAGTGGTCATTTCTATGATCAAGCTTAACATGAAGAAGGTCAAAAGTCACATGGCTTTTTGCTTTTAAAGTATATTTCATCTAAATATGAAATTTAAAATAAAAATAATATACCATTATATATTATATATCATATAAATCATTAGTGGACAGAATATTCCTTTAAATTACACAAAATTGTCACAAAATGTTATAATGTTGTAAAAATAATATTTATTTTTTTATTTAATCCTTTGCCATTTAAAGCATTAACAATGTTCCAAACAGCAAACAGCATGAAATATATATATATATATATTTTTTTTTTTTCATGCTGTTTGCTGTATAACACACACACACACACACACACACACACATATTAATATTAAGTATTAAAATAATATGAATACACAATTATTTTATAAAAATTATAAAGTGAAATATGTTATTATAAAAGAATACCATGTTTATAAAACACCATGGTAATACCATGATAATGCAAAGTACCCCGTTAGAAATGTCTGTCTGCTTTATTCATTTCTGTCGGCTCTGTTTCTATAGCAGCAGCCTGTCATACATCAGCCTTGGAACAGATAAACACTTTTGCTGTCATTTCTTCAGGTATGTCACAGCGAGATGGAAACTGAGATTCGGTCTGCTGTGTTCTGTTCACACAGTGGGAAGGTAGGAGAGACACAACCTGAATACTGATCTCTCTCTCACATACAGATAGATGGAAGTGTAGACTCCTGTGGAGAGCTGTTTTCATGACCGTGAGACAGTGTGTGACTCAAGCCCTTAGAAACCACCATAGCAACACTAATACGCTTTATAGCTCACAACCTGATTATGGCATGAATTCAAAAAGGATGACAAACCAACCACTAGAGTTTTACATTTTTTGGGTGAAATGTGAGTGGCACCTGTCCATACAAAACTCACTGCAGTAATGCTAGGGTGTTATGGATGGTTCCTAGGGTGTTAGGCTACTAAAGAGTTCTGTCTCACTATTCTGATTCAAATTGGGCCAATCTACATTTTTGTAACTGACTTTAAACAGTTATGACCAGTCTAAAAGAAAACAAATTGAATGGCTACCTTTTTAAGACTACTCTAAGCAGTTTATGCAACCCGCCCCTGGTTGCTACATATGGCTGAAGTCTCTCTTTTTACCCATTTTATTATCCGTAAACTGAAATTATAAGTCAGATTTAAGGTATTATTCATGTTTGTACAAACAACCAGTGTGAGATGAATTACACGTGAAAGTACTTTAGGAATTTAAGGATTAGGAATTTATTCAAATCACTAACCCTAAGTATGAGCCATAGTTATAAGCAACAAAAAAATTCTTATGTAAAAATATATATAAAAAATAGAATAGAAAAATAGAAATTATTTACTTTATATAAAATCCAAACTAAACTAGTTCATTAAAATTATATATATATATATATATATATATATAAAACACACACACACACACACACACACACACACACACACACAGTTACTATATTAATTTATTTAAAAATATTATAAGTTATAAGTCAGATTTAAGGTATCATTTATGTATATTTATGCACAGTCAGTGTGAGACAATGTATACAAAATATATACAATATATTCAAGTATGAGCAAAAATACTGTAATAGTGATATTAGATATAAAATATTTTATATAAAAACAGTTTTTTAAAAAAATAGATTGTATTTAGATTGATAAATTAATTTTTATTTTTATATATTTTAAAAATACAATATACTATTCTTACTTATTTTAATAAAATATTTTATATTTTATATCTTATTATTTTTATATATATTTTACATCTACATTATATATATTATATTTGTATTTTAATAAAATTAAAAAGTAATTACATAATTATATATATATATATATATATATATATATATATATAGAAACATATATATATATAATTCCTCACTCTACTAATTTCTTAAGAAAGTGGTCATCTATAGATTGTTGAAAAAATTACTGAAAGTGATCAAGCCTGTTCATACCTGGTAGACGGCGCGGACGAGGATGTCAGGAGCTCTGATATGTGTGTGCCTCAATCTTCTGAGGGCAGCTGAGGTCACATCCCATAATGCACTGTGCCTCACACACATACTCTGTCCCAGACTCATAAGCATCGCCTCCATGACTGACAAGCGCACAGGTACACAGGTGTGTGTTCAAATAATCCCCTCTCTTCACAGGTGTGTGTGGGAGAAAACGTCCCCAGGTAATGCTGCTCTCCTTTCTGCGTTCTCCTCTTTCATTTTCTCATCCCTTCTTCCTTTAATCCTCAGAAATGCCCCATGGGAGACTGAGATTGTGACTTCTGTGTGACTCAGACCTCGTCTTCAAAATGAATTTGGTCTCACTGGTCTCTCTCCCTCCACTGCAGGACAAATTCCCAGAATAACAGCTCTTGGTTCGCCCAACACAAACATTCCCACAAATAGAGCACTATTGGTCCCTCTCTCTCTCTTTCTCCTCTGTCGTTCTTTCTTCCTCTCCCCTACTTGTTTGTTTGTTTTAAAGCAACAGTCCCAGAGCAGGGCATCGAGGGGTTTTAAACTCACATGATGCTGTGAGACGCCCATCTAGGGCAGACTGAAGGACACTTGTCCCTCCCCGCAGGACGGATCCTGCTCGGGTTCATCGGCCCAGGGTGACTAAAGAGATACCTGATATGTGTGTCTCAGCTTTCCCAGAGTGGCAAGCAGCAGACAGCACTACTCATGGGAGCTGAAAACTCGTTTTTCCATAAACAGTTGGGATGACGTCCAAATTCCAGAGTTTTGGAGTGGGACATGATGTTTGTGTCAGAGTTCTCAGAGCACCAAGCACCCAATCCAGATCCAGTGCTTAACTACAGACTACCTGACAAACATTTACCTGCCAAACCCCTCCCACATCCCAAAACAAAGTACTATTTAGGGGTTTGTTCAAATCACTAACCCGAACAATAGTAATAGTGATATAAATAATACAATAAATTAACATTTTAATAAAAAATTAATAAATACAGTAATAGTATAGTTTTAGATGAATGAATTAAATTTTTTTATTTTTATTTTTTTAATATATAAATGTTATTTTAAATTAAATTAATTCATTAACACTTCATGCACTGTTTGAAAGTACAAGTCAGGAGTTTATTCAAATCACTAACTCTAAGTACGAGCAATAGTAATAGTGATAGATAGATAGTCATTTGCTTGTCTAAGCTAGTTGATAAACTGGAGTTGAAGGTTATGGGGTTAGGATTAAGCTGGTTAGTGTTGGTTAGTCAGTCGGTGGGAACTTGGCTGACCAACTTCACCATCTTAGGCTTATATGACCTGATTTTTACTAGCAGGGATGTCAATCGTACATACTTTCAGTGCTATATTTATGGTAATATAACATACAAAATGTTCACTATTTAAGTATTTTGTTTAAATGCCTTATTAAATATGTAAGCAATCCTGTAAATACATTAAAAAAATCATTCTTTTGATTTTTGCTGATGGGTAACTCAGTGATCTACACTGCCTCTTATTTGAACACAGCACATTTTTCTTTCTGCAATTCAACAGAAAGCTTTTGTCAATAGTAAGCAAACTTGAACAGCATCTGATCTTGATTAAAAGCGTTTCCTGTCTTAGAAGAGATTTATAGAATTTTCATATTGATGCTGGCATGGCATATGATCAAACTTGCACACACCAATATTGGATTTACCATAATCAATAAAAGATTTATCATGGTGACCATAGGTTCAGCCAAAATGCCATGCAAGTATTAAAAAAAATGAACATAGTAAACTAAAAAAAAAAGAAAGAAAAGAAAAAAAAAACATGACTTGGTATTAGCCTCCAATATAATCTAAATAAAAAATATGAAACTAAATATTCTTAAAATATAAAATAAATATAGCTTCATACATTTTTTCCTTTTTAATTTATTGATTTTACATTATCAACAATAAATGTGGAATTTTGAAGGAAATTATAGGTACCATGGTGATACTGTACGAATTTTTGTGAACCACAAAGGCTACACATAAAGATGGACTAACACATTTCTATGATGCAGGCAGAGAAACACAGTTGTTGGCTTTCACAATAGTAAAATCATATGATTACAGACAGTGTAATGACACTGTGTGACACCAAACCTCATTCAGTCACAGTCAGTGACAGCTGGAGTCTAATGAACGAGCACCGAAGCACATGCGTTTCTATTTGTGCTCATGCTGCTGTGGTACTGAAGGCCAAATACAGGGCTATAGAACGAGGACAGCTACAATAACTCATTCACGCTACTGTCCTACCATTATACGGCTCAATGCATATTGATTTGTGCACAATAAACCCGATGTGGAGTGTGATAGTACTATTGTAAAGCATAAATGTGAAAGTATTCATGGAGGTGCATGCAGGAGCGAGAGAGAGAAACAGAATTCCTAAGAATCGTCTCAATAGCTTCAACTGAATGTTTAATGATCTGTTACAAAATGCAGATGGTTTTGTGTAAAATGATGTCAAATCCATGTGGGTTTTCGGGGAAATGTTGCCAAAAAAAAAAACATACCAAGATTTTTGAAAATGAGAAAACAAGTAGAGTTTGTAAAATAAAAATAAATAAAAATAATAATAAAAAAATAAAATTAAAAATTAAAAATAAAATAATGCTGTACAAGTTACCCATGGAATTCCTGTGTTTTTTCTCTGAAGGAAATAAGGACATAAAAACAGAAAACAAGACTAGTTGTCCAACAATAAAGCAGCATGATGTCTTAAATTGTGAAATATGCAGCGTCCTGTTTCTCCTGCTGTGTTCTATTGGAATGTTCAGAATTTGTGTTCGTTGATTCTTTTGGATTTATGAGTCCCTGGCTGCTGCTTCCTGAGGGGTGAGAATGTCATCTGCTGTCATTTAAATGTGTGAATGTGTGTGAGCGGCTATTGTGTGGAGGAAGAGGATCAAATATTTAGAAATGGAGGTAGTTCTCAAACTTGGGTGTGTAAGCGGTCTATTTTGTGGAACCCTGGGAAATGCTGTGGTATTCAGTGATTTTACACACACTTAAACACACAAAAGACAGAAACCATATTAATCACAAAGATGTTGACTTTTCACACAAACACATCTGTCTATTTAGATGTAAAAGAACTACACTTTCATTTGAAGTGCATTACTGAAAACATTTTTTTTTTCGCATGTTGCTTGTTTTCCAAACTGAGAGTTGAAATTTTTGTGCTAATCGAAAGCATGCCACAATACATAGCTCTATATCATTCTGAAATTCTCGCTCTCCTTCTCTTTCTCACCCAAACACACAAAAGAACCCCTGGCATCTTCAGTACCATGTGACAAGCAAAAAAGAGAAATAGAGTTGTGAAAGAGAGAGAGAGAGGTGGAGAGAGACTTGCTGTCCCAGTGCACCAGAGCTGTTTGAAGTTTATGCTCACGTGCATATGTGTGCACACTGACCTACTTCATTCTGCATATAGGCTAATAAGTGTTTGCTCCTGAATCTTTCTGTGAGCATAAATATTTATGAGGATTATAATATAATAGCGCAAACCCACGAGAGCGCAGAGGAGGTGGTCGCACACACGCGCGCACAATGAGCTGGTGGAGTTAAGCCTGGTGTAACTCCAATCCAAGGCCACAAGCAGAAAGCACATACATTTCCTCCCTAAACACCCAGGCAAACCATCACACACCCCCAGAATGGCATGAATAGACTACTGAGAGAGAAAGATGAGTCAAAATGTATGTGTAATGCTCTATGACAGGCCTGTTCCAGCGCATGTGAAATGATCCATTCTCTGCTCTTATTTTTAGCACAAAGCTCTGTACTTGTTCATGTCTAAAAGACATGCGGGACATTTTGGGGGGTGATGCATCCTGTTTTGGGGGATGAATGTGACCCCAGCTGACCCTGGGATCATGCACGGGTGTTTCTGGGAACAGAACATGAGATCTAATTGAAACCAGTAGACGTCAAGTTCACACAGAGGCTGGAGTCATTTAAAAAGCTTTATGTTCTCAGACATGCATGAGATTGGGTGTGCGTGTGTGTGTGTGTGTGTGTGTGTGTGTGTGTGTGTTTATGACTAGGCTGCATTCCAGTCTAATATTCTAAGTAGTCAAAACACACTTCATATCTTCCACTGATATGAGGAAATGTTTGTGTGTTTGTGCGTGTGGAGGAATTCAATTCTATTCCTCAGGCTCCTTCAGGGCAGCTGATATTGCAGCATTCACATGCTGAAGTCCGTGAGGGGTATATGCACTTGTGTGCGTGAGTGTGTGTGTGTGTTATGGGATGTTTTTTCCTCCCAAAGATCAGCTTGAGGGGATGTCTAAATGGAGAGGAAAACAATAAAAGTGATAGCGGCAGCTTGGTGTGTGCGTGCCTGTGTCGAGATTTCTTGAGGGCCCAAGTGTAGAAGCTAGTACATGATGATGTGACAAAGCTCTAAATGCTCAATTTATCATCTAGATGTCATTAGTAAAGAATATTTTGACATTTACTTGGAAGGAATCATCAACTCTGCCATGTCTGAGGCCACAAATGTACTCTATGCAAGTATGAAGATGCTGACGCAAATGCACTGTAGGCTTGCTGTATATTCTTAAAATGCATTCTTGCTTTATGTTGGTAATCTTGCTGAGAATACCAAACCCCTTTCTTAGAATCAACTGTGAGCTCACATTCAGATCCACTTCCATCCAACTGATGGATTGAACCAAGTGCCCACCCTACAGGAAGAAAGATCTTTCGCTACTTCCATTACATCATGACTTTTGAGAGAAAGTCCACCCAAAAATGACAATTCTGTCAACATTTACTCCAAACCCATGACTTACTTTCTTCTGTGGAACACAAAAGAAGATATTTTGAAGAATGTTGGTATCCAAACCATAGGGCGAAAAATACTATGGAAGTTAATGGGACCTGAAACTGTTTGATTGCCAGCATTCTTCAAAATATCTTCTTTTGGTAAAATGATGGCAGAATTTTCATTCATGATTTAAGCTGACTAATGATTTGAGATGTCAGTCTTTTCACTGAAAGACAGAGTTATGACATTTTGATTAAAAGTCATGAACTCAAAGATTTAAGAAATAAAACATGCATGGATGAATAATTCACCATAAGATCTATAAGATGCATTTAAAATACAGATAGGTTGAACTTCCACTTTAAACTACTTTAAGGTGGTTTGCTGGTTTTACCTGGTTTAAGATGGTCTCTCAATCTGGCCAAAAAGCACTCAAAATCCCTCTAACACCAGCCAATAGACCAGCTTGACCAGGCTGGGAGACCAGCTAAGACCAGCAAACCATCTTAGGTCGTTTCAAGGTTGTTTTTTACCCAGCAGGGAACAAATCTCAGTACTCACAGAGTCATCAAATGCACCATTAAATTAGATTATGCTGTTATTATGGTAGATAGGTATAAGAATAGCAACAGTTTAGCTAACTTTAACTTGATCAGCAAGATTCTCCTCAATGTTTTGGAGCCATGTCAGTATTTGACCTGAAAGTACTTCCAGCAGAAACATTTAGAAAATTCAGCAACGCATGAAATGCTTGCCAAAGCCAGCAGCAACTGCATTTGAGTACTTGCAAAAAGTCTGGCCTTAACGAATAAAGACAACACAAATTATAAATACAAACCTCACACATTTTTGATTACAGACACGGCACAAATGCATTAGCAACTGTAAATGTGTTACTTTAGAGCATTTTAAAGGACGGCTGACGTTGTACAAGCTCAAGCACACACTTGCATATTAATCCACATTTTATCTGCATCATGCCTGACCTGCTTCCTAATGGGTGGCAACAGAACGGTTAAATTTAACAAGCCTCAATTAGCACTCTGCTTTAGCCGAGAGTTAGCGCACTGCCCAGAGACAAACTCTACGGAGCACACAAAACAAGCCCAATTAAAGACACACACACAGCAATCCCACCCATATGCAACAAAGGGTCTCCAAGGAGAACCCCGGCGGCCCCCTAAACATCAAGGTAGAAAGGAACTGTTTTCCACAGCCAAACTGCTACTGTTATTTTGCTGAGAGCCTTGGGTTGAAAATCTGGCTTCGAAAACTTTGCAAGCGGTCACACCATATTATAGCAGAGGAACATGCTGAGATAAATTTGTAACTCGACCTCAAAAAGATTCAAAAAGAGGAAACGAGGAGGAGGAGGAGAAGGAGAAGGAAGTGGGGAGCTGAAAGGACAGGAAATAGATCAGAAGAGCATGAAATGGTAAACGAATGACAGAAATACGTGGGTAAGTAAAAGAGTAGGGTACACTCTTAAAAATAAAGGTGCTTCAAAAGGTTCTTCAAGCGATGCCATAGAAGAACCATTTTTGGTTCCACAAAGAACCATTCAGTCAAAGGCTCTTTAAAGAACCATCTTTTGCTTACCTTTTTATAATCTGAAGAACCTTATTCTCCACAAAGAACCTTTTGTGAAACAGAAAGGTTCTTCAGAGGTTAAAGGTTCTTTATGGAACCAATTAGACAAAGAGGTTCTTCTATGGCATCGTGAAGCACCTTTATTTTTAAGAGTGTAGATGAAGGAGGAGTGAAGGAAAAAAGGGATGAGTGGAGGGTAAAAGGGACAAAAAGAACAGGGCTTCTTTCATTGTCTCAATCTAATGAAGCAGAACATATTTGTCTGTCACAAATGTCCAACAAGCGTAAAGATTTTACTCTTATGGAAAGCCCTCCAGCTAGATGATTGCATTAACCTTCAGTGAAGAAACATCTTATACATACACAAACACACATACACTCAACTCAAGTTATGCACAAGTTATTAGGAGTCTATACATAAAACACTGAGTTGCATAAGGGTGAAACCCATCAAGAACATATCCAAGAAAAGGAGGCCTGTTAATGGGCCATTAAGATTTTGCACACTATAACATTTCTGTGACAATTAAATGCATTTTCTCCATCAATTCTTAATAATATAATGCATAAAAAAACTGTAATTTTATTCATTACTGCAATGCAAAACAACATTTTATTATTATATATATTTTTTTTTTAAATATTTTAGATTATATTTTTACTATTTGATCATTTATTTTTTTAATTTATAATTATTTTTATAATTATTTAGAATTATATTTACTGTTCAAAATGTTTTTTTAAAGAAATTAATATTTTTATTCAGCAAAGATACATTACATTTATTAAAAATGATTTTACAAAACATTTCTATCTCAAATAAGTGCTGTTTTTGAACTTTTTATTCATCAAAAACATTGGAATCATGGTTTCCACAAAATATGAAACAGTACAACTCTTTTCAAAACTGATAATAAGATATTGATAATATATAATAATTATAATTATAACAATGTTTCTTGAGCACCAAATCAGCATATTAAAATGACTTCTGAAGGATCATGTGACACTGTGATGCTGAAAATTCAGCTTTGCATCACAGGAATAAATTACATTTTAAAATATATCAAAATACAAAACAGTAATTTTAAATTGTAATAATATTTCACAATATTACTGTTTTTACTGTATTTTTGATCAAATAAATGCAGCCTTGGTGAGCATAAAAGACTTCTTTTAAAAACACATTTTTAAAAAACTTACCGGACCTAAACTTTCTAACTTTTTACAATGCAAATAGACTTTTTGCATGCGTACACTGTAAAAAATGTCCTTATTGCCTTAAATGTTTAAGTATTTGGTTATACAAGTCATTTCAACTTAAAATACATTAAACAGACTGGTGAAACATGGACATGTTTTCATGAGAGTCACCCAAAACAACTTCTGTCTGACAAAACCTCTCTGGCTCTGTGATTATCGTCTGCTGTCTGCGGGAGCTGTGAGTCAAAATCACTCAAACAGATGAAAATGAGAGATGGCAGAGCACAAACACAAAATACAAGGTGAAGGAAAAAAACAATGAGGGGAAAGAGGGGGGTTTGAGGAGCCTAGTAATCAGAGAAGGAGAATGAAGCCCTTGTTCCTTTGATTAAATCGCTTTGTCTGCTAATAGCAACGGTTATGCCTTATTAACCACTGCCATCCCCCAAAACCTCGTCTGCCGTCCTCACAGGAAATCCCTAAATTACAACCGTGTTTCAAAAGAGCCAATCAACGCAACACAGTGAGACAGACACACAACACACCACAGGCCTTTATTAAGACCAGCGCTGCCTCTTAAAGGCGCAAAACAGCCTAAAGACACGTTCAAATGAAAACACAGGGCGAAGCCAAGAAAATCAGTCCATCAAAAACTTCCATCATGTTTCGTTAGTCTAAAAGTCAACAGTTTTTGGGTGATTGGCAGTGTCATATTATTCAACTCATCAGTCAGAGTGATTTTGGTTGGATGAACCATTACACTGCTTTGGTTGATTGACAGCTTATAATTGATGGTTAAACATGATGGTAGACATCTGTACCCTAGGTATGAGCCATGTGGACATATGATAGATTAAACATGCAGATAGACAGCTGGAGAAATGGAAGAGAAAGTGTGAAAGAAGGCAAGAAATTGTGAGATGGAAGTTTGTGAGAGCAGCAGATATACATATATATATATATATATATATATATATATATAAAATACAATAAAATAAAATTATTAATTAAATTATTAATTAAAAACATTTTAAAAAGTTTAATTTCATTTGAAGATAGATAAGATAATGAAATATTGTAACAGAATAAAAAAAATTAAATAAAACCAAAATAAATCAAAATAATAAAATGAAGTATATATTAAAAATAAAATAATAATAAATAAAATAAAATAAAATAAAATAAAATATTTCTTCCAAAAGCACATAGATCTAAGAGAGACTTTTTGGCCCACATGTATCTGACATGTTCTACCAGCAGGACTTCAGATTAAGTTGCCAGTCTTTTTTAACTTATCTCAGCAGGTACAGTAGTATCTCAGATGGTAGTATGTTCCTCCCCAGCTGGTCTGGGCCAAAACTAAGAGGCTTTAGTCTCGACTGCCGTATCCATTCCCTCCTGGCAAGTACTTGCACATGCATTCAATACAGAGCAGTCTGGCTATCAAAAAAATCTCACATTAGTCACGGTAGAGTTTTGCGGTGTGTGCTAACGACATTCGTGTTAGATTAGTTAAGTGGATGGATTCTGCTGCCCGCCGGCTCAGCGTTGCTGACGGTGGATGGAATAGCGCTTTCTAAAGCTGCTTTCACAGTAATGAAGAACCACAGTGAATCTGAGTTACATGCACAAACACATTTGCATGCTCTTGCAGTGCTGGATATTATAGGGAGTGAGTATTTCAAGTCAGTCTTCATGTACATGCATGTAGGCATCATGCCACAATGCAGTTAGAGCTAAGTGTCTATAATTCCTCCGCTAAAACTCCCAGTAGCTGAAGGGACAGCCTCAGGCCGCAGAGAGAGAATGACAGCGAAGAGGAGGAGAGCTCTGCAAGGATGCAGTAAAAGTAATGTGCGTGAGGAAATCCTCTAATCAATAATTCAAACTGCTATAATTATACACATCTGTCTCAGTGCAAAACGAGAGAAAGAGAGAGAGAGACGTAATGTGTACTATGGCATTGTGAAATATTAAACACTACGTGTAATTTTAGTACACGACGGGATTCAAATGAAGCTGGCACACAACAGCCATATGAAATAGGCATGAATGTAGGCCATTTCACCATCACGCAAAGAGATATACATTTTTTAAAAATGTTCTTTTTATGTCAATTGACGATAGTTTGATAGAAGTGGTCATTTTCTATGGCCAGTGTTGATCTGATGTCAAAAAAGTAGGGTGGCCTGTGTATATAAATGTATATTACTGATATTATTTAATGTTTTGTAGAATTTATATTGTAATTTATAATTAACACTAACTCATATATACCAGTATATAGCAATAGTTCTAAATATTTTTGATTTAATTTAATGATTTTATATATAATCTATCTATCTATCTATCTATCTATATATCTATCTATCTATCCTTCCAAATGATCTAAATTATTAATCATTAAACGATAAGTAAATATTAATTGATTAATCATTAATATGTAAAAAAAATAGATAAACAGAAAGACAGACAGATAGATAGATAGATAGATAGATAGATAAAAAACCAACAATTCCTTATAATAATTCCTAAAAATAAATAATTCCTTTTTAATCATTCAATTTAATATTTAAAATTACACACACACATATATGTATTATAAATTATCATTAAATAATATCAATAATATTTATAAATATGATCACTTCTTAAATATAAATAATATATTTAATAAATAATTTAATAATATGATAAAATCTGGCTTTATAAAGTCTATTTATTTACATATTTTATTACACATATTTATACATTTATATAAATTTATATGATGAAATCATCAGGCTTTAAATAATAATGCTATTTTGCATTTGTGATTTTTAAGAACCTGAATCTCCATGATTATTAAATTTTTACTTCTTTTTATGGCACAAATTGTCCACCCACACACATACGCATATGTAGAGACGCACACACCCACACACAGAACGAAAGCAAACCTATGCGCACACACACACACACACACACACACAAACACACATCTGTACGGACAGAACTTTTACCCTGTGGCAGTTCCAGTAAATGACAGTCAGTGCAGTGAGGTGAAGCTCACCGTATTTTGTCTGCTAATGTGATTCACAAAACTGGGCAGGTTGCTGCGTGTTTTGGGGTAATGTTTACTTGATATAAGTATCTTCAGTGAAAAAACACTATTACGCAACACTGTCATTCAAACTGTCACAGACCTCAGAAAGCCAAAATCGTGACAGTGACCCTCATAAGAGCTATATGAAGCATGAAAGCAACACAATTCCCTGAGATTCCCTGAAAGCACTTACGCAGGTGCACATCCATCATGTCCACACATAAACGGCTAATTATCTCCATTGTCTCCTCAGCTGCAGACAAACTAACACACAAGTGCGGCCACTGACAGTCCTTGATAACCTTGAGCCAGCATTCAAAACACACAGGATCTTCTCACGTCTTACCCTTTCCTCGCTATTTCGCCTCAGCGTCCCCACTGGCAGCTTGAGGAGAAGCCTGCGGGTCCTTCCGGGCGTTACAGCCGCCTGGACCACCATGGTGTGAGTGTGAGCGTCTGGTCCGCGAACGTTCGGCGTCTGCTGTCCCGCCACAGACAGACGGGCTTTTCCTCTCTCTCGCTCCGTCTCCACGGCTCCCTCCCGCCAATTTTCCAGCCTGTCTCTCCTTGTTCTGCTTTTGAATGTATTCGCACCTTCTTTGTTGGTGTTTCTTGCACTCTTTCTGTCCGTTTTGCCTCTGTTCCTGTGTCTTTCAGCGGTGGGCGTCCTCACTATGGTCTTCAGCCCATACTGTGTCGGCTTTCAAACTGCTTCCTCAGGAGAAGCGCGAGTGAGTGAGAGAGCGAGCAGAAGGGAGGGAGGTTGTTGTCTCTCTCTCTCTCTCTCTCTCTCTCTCTCTCTTTCTCTTTCTCTGGAAGTAGCCGTGGAATGGCGTGCGCTCTAGATACGTCAGCCTCACTTCCTTCAGTCAAACTCAATTCAGGTCACTGGATTAATATGAGTATTATCACATACACACGTGAGTCACGTCACTCTGCGCAAGAATGTACGCATGTGTTTATAAAGCAAAGTTGTGTACATGTCAATGTTTATGACAAGGGATAAAGCATGTGTGTGTGCTGTAAAATATCAATTCTCCTGCTCAAACAGAATATCTGATGTTTTGCCATCTGCTGTTCAGATTAGCTGTAAATCCCATGGCTGCTTTCACCAGACAGACTACACACACACACACACACACACACAAAGGGAAAATACCCTCAAGCTGCCAACAAGATTACACACTAGGGATCGTTGCATGTGTGTGTAGGACATTATCGCCTGTATGTCCTAACAGGGACCATGTCTTGTTAAAAACTGCACTAAATGCCTGTCCGTCCTTCTCTGCTCTTTAGAACTCAATGAAGCAAGCAGACGGCTACACTCTTTATTCTTTATTGGCATCTGTGGTTCTATGGAGAAACTTTAACATGGAACCATGGAAACTTTCCAAGGTTCTTTATAGTGGAAAAAGGTTCTTTAGGTTCAAAGGTTCTTTGAAAATGTTCTTCACACTAAGAAATAAATCACTGAAAAGTTCTTTGAATGGTTCTTCTGTGGCATCACTGTGAAAACATCCTTTTGGAACAATTATTTTTAAGAGTGTAGTATTAAGTGAGTTTTATGGAGATTGTTTGTCTGGAAACTGCACTGGAATGAGGTGATGTACTGTTATACAACTTATTTTACAAAAACAATCCTGCAATCCTCAAGAAACAATCTGAATCAATCCTGGATGACAAAACTCTAGTGACTGAGTTGCATGCCTCAACAGCATTTTAAAGGGATAATTCACCTCAAAACATAAATTCTGTTATCATATACTCACCCTCATGTTGTTCCAAACCTGTATGATTTACTTTCTTCATGTGAAAAAAATAAAAGGTAGTTTGAAGAAATTTTCCATAGAGTGGAAGTCAGTGGGGTCCAAAACAACACTGGACACCACTGACTTTAATTGTAGCAACACGAAAGAAAGAAAGAAAGAAAGAAAGAAAGAAAGAAAGAAAGAAAGAGAAAGAAAGAAAGAAAGAAATGAAACTTGATGCATAAATGATGACAGAATTTTTATTTTGGGGTGAAATATTCCTATTAGACATCATGGGTACACTTCAGTCATAAAGACTGTTCCAAAAGGTAAGTGGTAATATTTTACTATATTAAAATACCTTTAAAATTATTATTAATATATAAATAAATTTAACTCTAATCTAATTAAATGAAAAAAAAATCAACAATCTTTTTTAAAATTTTCCCTCAACATAGTCCAATAGTTTTATTTTTAGAACAGATTTTTTTTTTTGTAATTTTTTTTCCCCCTGGAATCACAAAATAAATCATGTTTAATCAATTTAATATATCATTTTATATCCATTATATATACTGGTTTCTGTTAATACAAATGTTTAGAAACAAGCAGTTCCCTTCCAGGAACTCGAGCTGCGTCGAAACGCTAGGGGAACGCCATCAGCGTGACCGTGCTCTGAAGAATGTGTGTAATCCGTCCAAGGAATGGGCGAGACGTCACAGGCGGGTGACGTCACCGACCGGGAAGCTATAAAAGCACGTGCGGTGGAACCGGCGTCAGCTTTTTGTCATTCAGCAACCGTCACTCTGTGTGTGTGTTTGTCTAAAAGTCATGTCTAAGAGTGTTCAGAAAACTAGGCATTTGGGCGAAAGCGGATCACATTTCAGGCAGTGTGCTTTCCCTTGCGGACGTTACATCACTGCGGGGGATA